>PVJS01029050.1:0-25068 GCA_004027185.1 Glis glis
GGACTGAATTAGTGGTTGCTCTGATCCTAAGACTCCAGCTCTTAGACCGTTCGACCAGCTACTGGTTCCTCTGACTCTCCACGTGCAGTCAGAACCTGGGACTACATTGCTTCAAACTGTAAGCCCATCTGATAAATCCCTTTTTTAAAATATACTCATTCTGTGTATTCTGTTAATCTAGAGAACCCTGTCCAATACAGTAGGGGAGTATGCAAGAAACAGATACTCAAAAAGCTAAGAAATCACAGAGGAGAGCATTAAAATAGTGATCTCCATGATGGTTGTACTAATTTACAATCCTGACAGTGTAGAGGAGGAGTAGAACCACTATATGACCCAGCTATATCACTCCTCGGTATTTTTCCAAAAAATTAAAGTTATAATTCTATAGCAATCCATGTGTGCCCATGTTTATAGCAGCACAATTCACAATAGCCAAATTATGGGACCAGCCTAGGAGTCTGTCAACAGATAAATGAATATAGAAAATGGTATATGCACACAGTGGAATTTTACTCAGCCATAAAGAACCAAACAATGTGATTTGCAAGAAGATGGGTGGAACTAGAGAATATTAGGCTGAGTGAGATCAACCAGTCTTAGAAAGCCAGGGGTTATATGTCTTCTCTCATATGTATAAGCTGACAGAAAATAGGAAACATAAGGGACTTTGAATAAATGCGAAGAGACCAACAGAATAATGGGAGTGGATGGGGAAGGAAAGTGGGGAGGGGAAAAGGAGGATTTGAGAAAAGAAAGAGTTCAAATAATCCTTTCACAATATATAACAGTATTACTACAAGTTTTGCTAGCATTTATGGGGAAGGAGAAAGGGTAGTGGGGTGGGATGTAAGGGAAAGTTCACCAGGAACTGTGTGCATGCATGTTTGTATCACATGAAACCTCACTATGATGCATAATAGCAATGCACTAATAAAAGTACTTAAAAGTGAGACGATCTAAATCAAAGGCTCTAGCAAAGATATAATTCCCTAGAACAATTTGGAGAAAAAGAAAATCAGCTTAAAATCCTAACGGCCACTGGCGATATCCTGCACTACTTCACAGGACAACACAGTTTTGATCATGAAGAACCTAAATTGTTCCCAATAGGATTTTATATTATTGTAGCATTTTTATTTGTCCTGAGGAGACACAAAGAATGTTAGTTATTTTTAAACTTGCACTTGTATTGATTATTCCGGCATTGTTTATTTTCCTTTTACTTGCTTCTGATTTATCCTCATAGTTTTGATGACAGTATTATTTCTTCTATTTTTTTTTTAGCTCTACTCCCTCACATTCTAATAATTCTGTTGTCTTGGAATTATCCCCGAGCCCTAGAATTTCCACCTTGTGCTTCTGTTTCATAGAGGTGATTGCTCTGAATTATTAAAATTATGTAACTATATGATACAGTGTTTGGGCACAATTTTCATCTGCTCTATGGCAACATTGTCCTTGGATTTTTTTTTGGGGGGGGGTACCGGGGATTGAATGCAGGGGCGTTCTACCTCCGCGCTACGCCCCCAGCCCTATTTTTTAGACTTTATTTTGAAACCGGGTCTCACGAAGTTGCGGAGGGCCTCACTAAGGAGAGAGAGAGAGAGACAGACAGGGAGAGAGAGAGCAAGAGAGCTGAGGCTGGCCGCAAACCCGGATCCTCCGGTCTCCACCTCCCAAAGTACTGGGATTACAAGCGTGCGCCACCATGCCCGGCCTTGCATTTTTTTATCTCTCATTTTCTATTCCTGTTTATTTCTTTATATTCTTCTTTTTGTAACTTTGTGTAAATTTGTTGTTTATTTCTGTGGGTCAGAACTATATTCCAGAAAAGTAAGAATTTTATTTATACTCCAACCCTGTGTGTTGGAGGATATGCCTTTGTCCTCTGCTTTCATCCCTAGTCTAGACCTTAGGGCCTGATGGGGAAAAGCTAAATCCACAGAGCAAACTCGGGGCATCCTCGTCCAGCCGTCCGCAGGGAGACTTGTGGTCTGCACAATACCCACTGAGAGAATCTCAGAACCATACCCAGAGCATGCTTACTGCATGGAAGCAGTAGAGAGAGACTTAGCAGGCAAATCTGAGAGGAAAAGAAAATAGGCAAAAGCTGGGGCTATCCACAGGTAGTGAAACATACCTCTGATTCCAGGCAGTGTAGGCTGAGGAGACAATGGGATGGAGAGAGGGATTGGAAATGTTCCTCCCCTGTTGTGCTTTCTGGAGATAGATCTCCCTTCGTAGATACAGGAGGAAAGGGCACTAAGTGTCTCGACAACTTTGTAAGAAAGACTATGACCCAGTTATACTACTCCTGGGTATCCTTCCAAAGGAATTGGAGTCAGAATACTACAGTGATACTCTGTATTTCTATGTTTATAGTAGCACAATTCACAATAGCCAGATTATGGAACCAACCTAGATGTCCGTCAGCCGATGAATGGATTATGAAATTATGGGATATATGCACAATGGAATACTACTCAGCCATAAAGAATAAAAAATACTATCATTTGCAGGAAAATGGATGGAACTAGAGAATATTACGCTGAGATCAGCCAGTCTCAGAAAGGGAAGGGTCTTGTGTTTTCTCTCATATGTGGAAGCTAGAGAGAAAATAGGAAACAAAAGGATTTGGGGAGTAAATGAGGAGAGGGAAAAGGAGGCTCAATGAAGGGAATAGTTTAAATAATACTATGTACATATATGAAGTTATCAATTCCAACCTCAATAACATGTACGGGGAGGGCAGGGAGTAGAATGAGATCCCGACGGAAACACACCAAGTGCTGTGTGCACGTATGTCTCTATCACTCTCAACTTCATTAGGATGTATAATTACGACGCACCAATAAAAGTATATTAATAAAAAAGATCTCGTATTTTCAGTGAGCCATCCACTGCCCCCGAGCTGGAAGTAGAGGAAAGGAAACTGGAACATCAGACGCCTGTCCTGAGCTCCCAGTCTGCACTGATTGCCAAGAATTAGCTGGCTAGCTGGAGGACAGAAGGCCTCACTAGGGAAGCTGCTTAGGTGTTCCCACTGATACCCCGGCTCTAGTGTGGCCCTCAGCCCTCTGCCCGTCATTCATTTTGTTTTCTGGCTAAGCTGGTTCTCACACTCTGTCAGTCCTTTCCCTGGAAAAAATTAGCAAGTTACGACTTTTTCCTCTCTTTCATCTCTAGGATGCTGCAACTGGGCCCTCCCCTCCCCTCCACTTTTAACTGCCTCCTTTTGAACATGCCCAGTTTGATTTCCTTTTCTTTCTTTTCTCTAGTCTATTAATTGTTTCTGCTCCAAGTGCAGCTCCTATCTGTGCCATTGAATTCCTGCCTGTGATCATCTTGAATAAAGTTCAGCTTAATAAACCAGCCACACAGCACGTTCTATTTACAAAGTCCTCTTAATTAGATCTTCCCTAATAACCCTAGAAAGTGACTGGGTTGGCTTAAATCTGCTTCTCCTGGGCTCTCCCTATCCATTCTGGCACACATCTCCTCCCTCATCTTTCTCTCTCTCTCTCTCTGTCTCTGTCTCTGTCTCTCTCTCTCTCTCAATTCATCATTATTTGCTTGTCAATCTCTTTCTCCCAATGCACTCTCTTTAGCTTTTAAGACATTTCTTCATAGACACCTACTCTGGGATCAGCTCTGTGGAACTATAATTTCTCCACTCTCTGGGCACACATGTGGGGGGCATTGATATTAATAACTACTTTTTCTGGCTCATGTCTTCAAACTGCCCGTGCATGAAACCCAGGTCCCTGGAAATCACCTCTTGAGATTTTTAGAATCCCCAGAGGCGTGTGCGACATGCTTTGCTCTTTCGTGGCTTTGGTGCCACTTTGCTGGCCACAGTCCCTTCCTCCTGCTGCTCCATTGGTCTGTTTTCCTCCCTCACCATGTTTGAGGGTGCAGCAAGTCCCTGGGGGTGGCTGCGGCTGCTCCATGTGGCACAGTAGCCACTGCCAGCACAGGGTGCTCTCTCCCGCTGCCCAAGTCCCCCCTGCTGACCCTGGAGCTCAGCATGTGTCTGCTGCTGGCACCCTCAAACACCCCAGGTCACACTGTTCCACGTGTGGCAGGAAGACCAGGAAAGGCTCCGTCCTCTTCGTTCTATACCCGGTAGAGTATTGCCAGAATACTATATGAGCCTTCCAGAGGAGACATAACAAAGACCAAAAACCGGGTGACATCAACAATGGAGATGCATTCCCTCAGACTCTGGAGGCCAGGACTCCAAGGTCAAGGCTGGCAGGTTGGGCTCCTTAAAGTCTCTATCTCCCAGTACAGTTACATTCTACAGCACTGACTTAAGATTTCAACATAAAAACTTGGTGGAGACACGACTAGTCATAACAGGTACCAGTCCAACATGGAGCACAGACTGTCTTCTGCAGCCAAGCATCCACACGTTGCTGAGAACTCCTCCATGCCTCTGAGCTCTAGGCATGGTTTCTCCCATCCAGGTCACAGCTGCTTCTCCCAGAACCCATGGCCCCTGTGACAGACACTGTACCTGGAGCCACCACTGCTGAGCCTGCCTTGCAGCTGAGGCTCGGTGAGGGCAGTGTCAAAGAGTACTGGCTCTGCAGACAGATTTCATGAGCGCATCCACCTTGCTCTGCCTAACTTCTTTTTTTTTTTTTTTTTTTTTTTTTTGCGGTACCGGGGATTGAACCCAGGGGTGTTCTACCTCCGCGCTACACCCCCGGCCCTATTTTTTATACTTTATTTTGAAACCGGGTCTCACAAAGTTGCGGAGGGCCTCACTAGGTAGAGAGAGAGAGAGAGAGAGAGAGACAGGGAGAGAGAGAGAGAGAGAGAGAAGGAGAGAGAGAAAGAGCTGAGGCTGGCCGCGAACCTGGATCCTCCGATCTCTGCCTCCCAAAGTACTGGGATTACAAGCGTGCGCCACCACGCCCGGCTTCTGCCTAACTTCTTAGCTGTGTGACCTTGGGCCACCGCCTTAAATACTCTGTGCCCTAGACCCCTCATATCCAACATAGATATAAGAACAATATTACATATCTCAGTGTGTTGTGAGGATTAAATGAGTTAATACATACAAAACTCTTAGAAGAGAACAGAGTAGATAGGAGACATCCAGTACATTCTAGCTCAAATTACTGTCATAGATTTAGGGGCCATGCTGGGGCAGGGGAATGGACAGTGTTCCTATAATAGGTATTATGTGTGTGTGTGTGTGTGTGTGTGTGTGTGTGTGTAACAAATGCATTATTTATTACAACATTCATTTAGTACATTTCAATGTTCACTCATTTCCTAATAAGTAATTTTATTTAATCCACAAAAAGGTAGTAGTGTCCATCTCTTTATAGAGGAGAAAACTGAAGACCAGAGAGTTTAAGAAATTTGAACAAAGTCACACAGCTGCTATACTAAGATGTGAATTTCTCTCTCCCTCTTCCTCCATCTTATTAACTTGTCATTAGTACTGTCAACTTTAAACTCTTTATCCTCTCCTGTTCCTACCTCAAAACAAAAGTAAACTGTCCCCATCTCCTACTGGTAAACTGTTCTTCTCTTTCACTGTGTCATGTAATTCTGTCCTTTGTAGGGTGCTGGGGCCCAGTTTGGCTGGAGCATCTCAAACACATCTGTGAAAACACATTCTCTCTCTCTCTCTCTCTCTCTCTCTGGCTGCGGACATACCTAGACCACCACCCCCTTAGGGTGGGCTGAACGCAGGACCTCCATTCCCCTCCAGGAGTCAGAAACTTTCCATAAGTGGACATATAGGAAAAATTTTCAGATTTGCAGCTATTCAGATCTGCTATTGCAGAACAAAAGTAGCCACAGTAGCCACGCCATGGCCCCATCACATCCTATTTATCAAAACAGGCAGCTCGCTGCAGTCCACCCACTCACTGACACCTGCTTTTCACACATTTCTAAGTTTAATCTTTATTACAGCCCTAGAAAATTCGTTGTGTTTATTCTTATTTTGAAAATAAATTTTAGCCAGGCATGGTGGCACACGCCTATAATCCCAGTACTTGGGAGGCTGAGACAGGAGGAGTGCAGATTCAAAGCCAGCCTTAGCAATTTAGCGAGAGTCTCAGCAACCTCGTGAGACTCTGTTTCAAAACAAACAAACAAAAAATTGAAAAATGGGCTGGGGGTGTAGCTCAAAGGTAGAACGCCCCTGGGTTCAATCCCCAGTACCACAAAAAATTAAATAGTTTTTAATTGGTATATAATAATTATATTTCTTCGGGGGTACAGTGTTATTTCAATAATGTGTACAATGTGTGATGACCATATCACATCATATCCCTGTGTTAAGATGTGGAGATGGTCTCAGCGTGGACCAACCTCCAGGCCTGCAAGTTTGGGAGGACAGGAACGAACGCTGTGAGAACCTTAGTCTAGGGAATCTCTCGTTTTGTTCGGCTCGCTCCTGGCTCATATTTCACAACCTCCTCTCCCCGTTCACATCAGCCTGCAGATCTGTGTAGCTGTTTATGTTACATTCAAATCCCTTTGATAGACAGTGCGATATGACTGTCACTTTTACAGCACTCTCTAGCAGGTGATGACAATGATGTTATTAATTCCTGTCACTTGTTAGACTCACAGATTCAGGACATTAGAATCTGTTTATATCTTTCTAAGTACTTTAGGTGACAATAGGGACAGATCCGCAAGAGATGATTATTTTTGTTGTCACCTTTTGACTTAGAGGTAAGAACTTTGGAAGGAAAGAGTCCTATTTGGTTTTCTATAAAACATATACTATGAAGCCAGGCATGGCGGGGCACACCCATAGTCCTAGTACTTAGTAGGCTGAGGCAGAAGGATTGCAGATTTGTGGCCAGCCTCAGCAACTTAGTGAGGTACTCGCAACTTAGTGAGACCCTGTTTCCAAACAAAAAAATAAAGTAGAGGCCAGTACCACACACATACAAAAAAACTCAGATAATATTACTTACCTTGTAGAATTGTGAGGAATCAATGAAAAGATTTTGATCAAGCACTTAATACAGTGTTTAGAACATAGTACATGCTCGCTAAGCAGCAGTTATTATTTACTAGGGTTTCTTCTCTCTTCTCTCATGTTCTCACCACAGTGGATAATATCAAGTTAGCCCAGCCTGGGAGTTTCTCACCCCCAGCATCTTGGGCTGGATATTCTACGCCGCGTGGTTGTTCAATACACTTGGGTACTCAGCAGCATCTATCCGCTAGATACCAATAACATGCCCTCAGTTGTGACGAGTAGATAGGCCTCCAGACACACCGAGTGTCTCCTGGGGGACACAGTCACCCCTGGTTGAGGACTACGAGCCCCTCTCTCCAGTCTCCACTCTTTCAGGCAGGGGTGGGGTCCCTGACCTCTGTTTCAGTGCCCCTGGCTAGAACAGGAGTGAGAGCCTGGCCCAGGCCAACCTGTCAAGTCTACCTCTGGAGGGCGTGCGATGCAGATTGAGATCTGGCTCTTCCGTCTCAGCAGGATTCTGGCCTGTATTCACCATCATTCTCACAGCTGTAAGCTAAAGACTGACCATGTAGCACAGAGGGAGGAAGATGAACGGGACCGCAGATCTCAGGGCATGGCAGCTGCAGTAAGCAGAGAGATGGAGAGCACAAGGCTTTATTTTCACATCACGGAGGCCAGAAGCAAGGGAAAGATCAGGGGACACGAGGAACCATGTATAATCCCCAAGACCGCACCTCCAGGGACCCACCTTCTCCAGCCACACCCTACCGGCCTCGACCACAACCCAGATAAAGCCATTACAATGGATTTATCTACTGATGAGATTACAATGCTCCTGACTCAACTATATCAACCCTGAATATTAATAAATGAGTTCTGTAGGGGACTTCTATATCTAACTCTAACATGGCCCCAGGGAGATTGTTTGGTGGCTATGGAACTGCATCTTAGACTGGGTTTTGCTCAGGAAACAAGGAGATCCAGTACAGAAGAGAGCCTGACTCTTAGAGGGGCAGAGAGGAGGATGCCTGTGGGGCCCTGTGTGGGGTTCCTATGTCCATGCTCTTAGGTTTCAAGTGCTAGGGTCCTTCTATCCTGAGTTTGGAGCTTGGTGAGCCTTCCAGTACATCCTCCTTAACCTGTCCCACTCTCTCTTTCCTTGAATTCAATTGTGTAGCTTTCTTTTGCTTGCAAAAGAAAGAAAGTCTTAACTAACACAGTATTCAGAGGGCCATTGAGGCTTTAGAAAGATAATTAATAATATCTCTTACCTCCCTTCCTGAACTTGGATTGCATCCATTCAGAATCTCTCTCTCTCTCTCTCTCTCTCTCTCTCTCTCTCTCTCTCTCTCTCTGAAGTAGGTTCAGATTCGATGGCAGGGGTAGAAGCCTGCAATGAAAGAAACAAGGCAGGAACTACTACCCTGTTCTTTGCTCAGTGGGTGGTCTTGGTTCTTTTCCCCACCCTGAGTCCACACCATCCTTATGGCTCCAGCATAGATGAAGTGTGTATTTCACACTTTGGTTTGGGATTGACTATTGGTCAACTGACTATTTGGCTTGCTTTAGCCTGTGACATGTGGGAAGTAAAATTTTGCCAGTTTTAAGCCCAGGTCCTAAAAGATCTCACAAGGCTTCCGGTTTCAGATCTAATGTGTAGAGAACTTGAAAGTAGACACTCCATTTTACAATAAGTTAAAGTTGAACGAACTAAAAATCAATTACTTTTCTTGAACCAACTAGAAAAGCTGATGTTTCTGAGAAAACTGCCAACTCCAAATTTGGAGACATAAGTCCATCCAGAGAGTCACAGCTGAGGTCCGCATGCCTGGAACAGAGGCTGCCGGAGCCATAAACTGTCAGGAACACCGAGATGGTCATTCCAAGGATGATCAGAGGCTGAGGGGCCTATCTTGAATGTGGCAGTCTTAGGGGCGGCCCACACTTTTGGAGACTTTGCCTTTAAGAACCCATCAAGTTCTCATGATAAACATCTAAGAAAGAGCCCCTCATGGTTTGGGCAGCTGGTGAAGATGGATAATTGTGAAATATGTCTAGAGCATTCTCCATATCAAAGGACTACTCTCCTGGGAAGAGACTCTGCCAGAACCAGAACTCTGGTTCCTCCAGTGCGCCTGTCTCGTCTAAGGGGGAAACATATTCAGCAGAGATCATGGAAATAGAGAACACTGCAGCCAAAAGAAGGAAGAGGGGAGAGAGAAAAGAAATGTACCACTAGAGACTCACTTGTGAAGGTCACAGCTCCCAGACCCAGGATTCCTGAAAGACTGGGGTTTCATAAAAGTGTTGTATGATACCCTTCCTCCATGCACCGTAGTGTTGTGAAGTGAATGGCATCTGAAACAGCTTCAAGACATGGACTCCCCTGGGGAGAGACACACATTTTTGCCTAGATGCTGCTTTCTCTAGAAAACACTAACCATTCCATTGAAAACCATAGTCCATTCTTCCCTCATTAGTCCCCCATGCATCCTCCATTCCCCCTAATACTTGCAACTTTGAATACATTAAGAAGTATACCACTCCTCGGTCTAAAAGAATTAAAATCAGAATACATAAAGATACATGAATAACCATGTTTGTTTGTTTCTTTGTTGTGATACCTGGGGTTGAACCCAGGGATATTCTACCTCTGAGTTACCTCCCAGACCTATTTTATTTTTTATTTTGAAACAGGATCTCACTAAGTTGCTGAGGGGCTCACTACATTGCTGAGGCTGGCCTCAAATCTGAAGTCCTCCTATCTCAGCCTCCCAAGTACTGGGATTACAGGCATGCACTACCACACCCAGCTCATACCTATGCTTATAGTAGTACAATTCACAGTAGCCAAATTATGTCTGCCAGTAGATGAAAAGATAAAGAAAATATGGTATATACTCAATATGAATTTTTTTGCAGTGCTAGAGATTGAACCCAGGGGCATTCTACCTCCAAGCTATACCCCCAATCCTATTTTTTATTCTTTATTTTGAAACAGGGTCTCACTAAGTTGCAGAGGCCTCACTAAGTAGCTGAGGCTGGCTGCAAACCTGGATCCTCCGGTCTCAGCCTCCCAAGTACTGGGATTACAAGCGTGCACCACCACGCCTGGCTCAATATGGAATTTTATTCAGCCATAAAGAAGAACATAATTATGTCACTTGCAAGGAAATGTATGAAATTGGAAAATATTATGTTAAGTGAAATCAGCCAGTCTCAGAGTCAAGAGTCATATGTATTCTCTCATATGTGGAAGTTAGAGAGAAAATAGAAAACAAAAGTTACTACAGATAAACAAGGCGAGATGCCAATAGAATAGTGGAAGGGAATGGAGGAGGGAGATGAGGAGGGGAAAAAGGAGGATTGAGGAAGGAAACAGTTCAAATAATGCTATTTCTACATGTGAAGCTATCACTACCAATCTCACTAACATGTGCAGGGAGGAAGGAGCGGGCTAGGATGCTGAGGTAGACATACCCTTGACTCTGAGACTGGATGATCTCACTTAACATATTATTCTCCAGTTACATATATTTTCTTGCAAGTGACATAATTTTGTTCTTCTTTATGGCTGAGTAAAATTCCATATTGAATATATACCACATTTTCTTTATCTATCCATCTACTGGCACGTATGTTTGTATCATTTTGAATTTCACTATGATGTATAATTGCAATGCACCATACAAGTGTAATAAATAAACAAATAAGGTAGTTCCAATCCCAGTCTTCTGAGAAACCTCCACACTGATCTTCATAGCAGCTGTACTAGCTTGCAGTCCTACCAAGAGTGTAATAGTGTTCCTATTTCCCTACATCCTCGCCAGCATTCATTATAATTTGTGTTCTTGATGATTGCCATCCTAACTGGAGTTAGATGGAATCTCAGTGTAGTTTTAGTTTGCGTTTCCCTGATGGCTAAAGATGTTGATCATTTTTCATATATTCGTTGGCCTTTTGTATTTCTTCTTTTGAAAAGATTCTATTCAGCTCAGTTGCCCATTTTTGGGGGGGTTATTTGTTTTAGTATTAAGCTTTTTAGGCTCTTTATATATTCTAGTTATTAGATCTTTGAACGATGGGTAGTGGTGAAGGAAACGAAATCAGAATATTAGAATCATATTTGCATATCCATGTTCATAGCAGCACAATTTACAATAGCCAAATTATAGAACCAACCTAGGTATCCATCAATAGATGAATGGATCAAAAAACTGGTATATACACACAATGGAATTTTACTCAGCCATAAAGAAGAACAAAATCATAACATTTGCAGGGAAATGAATGGAATTCAAGAATGTTATACTAAGTGAGTATAGCCAGTCTCAAAAAAAAAAAAGGAGTAGATGTATGTTCTCTTTTATACGTGGAAGCTAGAGAGATATTCGGAAATAAGGGCAACATCAGATAGATGAACAGAGGCTCCAGGAGAGTGGCTGGGGGGGATTACGGAAGGGTGGCAAAGCCATAAAAAATGCAATAGTTGAAACAGTGCTATGAATGTATATAAAATTACCAATTCCAATCTCAAGGACATGGGGGGGGAGACCCATTGGGGAGGGCACCAAGAGTTGTGTGCGTTTATTTTTCTGACACTCTGTACCCCAACATGATGTCAAATTACAATGCACCAAATAAAATAAAAAGAAATTTGCTTATTTATCTCATTTCTTATTCTTTATCAGCCATCCCCAATTCAATATAAACTCCATTCAGGCTAGGATCTTCTAGGACAATACATGGCTCAAGAAATACTTGATGAATGAAAGAAGGATTTCCTAACAATGTCTACAGACTTCTCCCAGTGTTGAAGGGTTACATTCTGGCACGTTCTATATTCTAGCACATATATTACACCATATATCATAGAACAGGTTTTGACGACTACAGCACAGGACCAAATCTGGGCTGATGCCATACCCATTTGTCTACTTACTGCCTTTGCTGCTCTCACATTATAAAGACAGGGCTGAGTAGTTGCAACAGAAAGCCTGTGACCCTAAAAAATAATCACTATCTGGCCCTTTACAGAAAAAATAAATGTCTACCCTCTGTTATAGTCCAGCATTTGGCCCATTGTTTTCAAACACTTCAACAAACACAAAAACTAAGTAGGGATTTCAGGTCTGTCTGGCTTTCCTCTCAGCTCCCTGGCCCAATTGCTGCAGAAGTTATAGGTCAGAGATTTATTGTCATATATCTTCTGGTCATTGTCTCAGAGAGAAGGAAACAGAAAACTTTTGTAGAAATTCTTGGAATAAATGTGTAGTAAATAAAGGAAAAATTGAAGGAAGAAAGAGGAAGAGAGAAGGATAATGACAGAGATGTAACAATATGTCTTCTTAGATAATGACATTATTTAGGTAGAGAAGAAAGTAGAACAAAAACGAAAATATCTAAGTTGCTAATTTATGTCTTTATGTTCCATGGGTAAAGAACTGAAAATATGTGGTTGGTTGGTTGGTTGGTTGGTTGGATGGTTGGTTGGTTGGTTGGTTGGTTGGTTGGTTGGTTGGTTGGTTTTTACCTCCACTAGCTGTCATGAAACTTCCCCTAAGTTACTCCAGCATTTTGATTCAAAGACCAAGCATCTAAAATATTCTGGAAGCTGAGGGAACCCATAAGCAACTATAAAAGCACAGTTAGGTAGATTGATGAGAACAACCTCCAAGGAAGGCTTATGTCACCTCCTGGGGCCGCTCTCCTTCTTGAGGGTCTGTTGACATTTCATTACCTGCACTGAAAGGTGAGGTGATAACTCAGCTATTCTAATTTTCACTATCTGAAATCTCAGGTCACAAAATATTTCAGCATAAATACACCACTCCTCTGCTGCTAGAAAAGAGAATAGAAATTGTCTTTTCATTTAGGTAAAATGGATTTTGATTGGTCCTGATTATTTTTGCTTACAGTTCAACTGTCAATAATAAATAATGCAGGTGAGATAAAGTTATAGGAATTTAAATAAAGCCAGGGTTTCAAGTGAATTAATTTTTATGGCTTCCTACCCATAAATGGTCTCATTTTTAGCAATTTTCTTCTCATGAAAAATGCCTTTTAAAAATCAACTTGTCTGAGGCAGAACCCACACAGTGGCTTTTTTCATTCCAATAATACTGATCTTCTAAATGTTGGTTGGTATTTTATTATGAGAAGTCTCACCTTTTTTTTAACCTGCTGATGAGAATGAGTCTATTGCACATTACACATGTGAAATTCCTTATTACCCTTTGTTACCAAAGTCCTAGAAATAAAGATAGAACTATTTGCACATGTGAAAATCACAGATGCTATATAAATGAATGCTTACTGAGTAGCCAAAGCCCATAAGGGTTTGAATATTTGTAAGTATCCATCAGGGTGTATGCCTTCATTTGGTTATAAATTTGAGGTCTCTACCTGGCATCAGCTCTTCCTTAACCTTAAATCAATAAAACAATAACAATAGCACCATTTCCTCATTGCTGGCACAAGGTGTTAGAAAAAAGCACTGCCCTCACTGTCAGGAGGCCAGTGCTCTGCACTCGTCCCTGCCACTAACAGACATCTGGACACTGGCAATCTCTAACCTTTCTGGACCACAGTGTGTTCACCTGCCAAATGAGGGATATGCCTTAGATAACCTCGGAGGACCCTGTAAGGGCAACATTCTACACCTGTAAAAAAAGAAATATATATATGTTTTTATATATATGAAATATATATAATTATATATATTTATGTTCATATTTATATATGAAATATATATAAATATACATATATACATATATATACATATATACATATATATACATACATACATATATACAAATAAACATATATGTGTGTGTATATATATATACACACATATATATATGTTTGTGTGTGTGTGTGTGTGTGTGTGTGTGTGTGACTAAGTAGCTATCAGTTTTTTTTTTCAAGGAGCAGAGGTGCCAAGCTAATGATCTTTGTGGCTTCTGAAAAAAAGTACAGCTAAGCACTGTTTAATTCTGTCATTTTATCAAGAGGTTTTCTCACAGTTGTTCCAAAAGCATCTGTATTCTTTGCAAAATAAATAAATGGACAAGTAAAATAAACAAATGCTTTCAGAATGGCAAAGGAAAAGGATAGAAAGCACTCGGACAACAGAGTGCTGATTTGCATTTATGTGTTGGTTAGTCCCACCTATGCAGGTGATAGAAAATGTCACTGTCATAGCAGGTTGGAAGGACAATGAGATTAAAAGAATTATCAACTGCTCTTCCAACAAACCACTCATTCATGCATCTACCCATTTACTACTTTGCCTGGAAGTTAATCATATCCCGTCACTGTGGCGGGACTTGGCCCAGATGGAGCTGGTGTTCTTTCAAATCTGGACACCGAGGGGACAGGTAGAAGCAGACCAGGTTTCTTGGAGAGGAGTAAGAAGCAGCAACATTGGGAAGAAACTGCAAAGGTGAAGGTTAAGGGGGATTTTCAGAGGCCAGGTGAAAACAAAATCACAACCACAAATTTACAGAGCAATATAATCCAGAAAGAGGCACAAGAACAGGCAAACAGCCAAGAACTAGAATGTTTATCCAACCGGATAACACAGGTCATAGTAGGTGGTCAAAGGGCCAGCTGACCTAAAGAAATAGGGATTTGGTGAAGCTGAGTGAGATGGAGAGGCAACCCTGAGGTCAGCAACAATCTCTCTGCAAAAAACGTCAGCAGGTAATTGACAACGTGTTCTCCAGTACTGCTTGTCCATATTCCTTCCTTTCTGAAGCGAGAGCAGCATGCAGTGAGTGATAACTGGTAGGGTCAGTGTATCAGGAAAAAATAGATGTGATTCCCCTGTCAAGAGAAGTTCCCCAGTGATTCTGCAAAACAGCTTCTTGGAAATGACTCCTATCTTTTTCTTTACTTACTAACTTGTCAGTGTCATCCTGCCCGGGATGGTGATTTGATTTTAGGTCAAGCTAGGATATCCAATGACCCCAAAATTCTTCCTTCTAGGGTTGGTCAAATAATGATACCTTTGGACCACAATTATTAGCAAATCTAAATTTAATGTCTTTTTTATTTACGTTTAATGTGATCTTCAAGGCTTTCCTGGATGGGGTCCCAAGCCTCCCCTTCAACCTCATTAGTTGCTATACTTAGTTGTCCATATTTCCAGAACTTTATGCTGATTGCTCAAACTTTTTTAAGGGTTTTCAGCCTGACACCCCACAGTCCAGCCATCTAAGGATGGGCTTCAAAGAGCTCATAATTTCTCAGTAACTTCTTGCAAGTTATATTCAAGTTTATATGTATATTTTGTTAGCTTCTTAAAGGAGTCGATGCATCTGGGCATGGTGATGCACACCTATAATCTCAGTACTTAGGAGGCTGAAATGGGAGGATCACAGGATCAAAACCAGCCTCAGCAACTTAACAAGACCCTCAGGTACTTAGCAAGACCCCGTTTCAAAATTTTAAAAAGGACTTAGGGTATAGCTGGGAGGCAGAATGCCCCTGGTTCAATTCCCAGAACCAAAAAAAATTTTTTTAACTTAAAAAAATTTAATAAAGGAGTCTGTTACTCCAAACATGTTTAAAAACCATATACGATTCCCTCAGCCTCAAGTACTAATTTTTTATCACCATCTTTGGGTGACATTATTTACTCTTATCCCTTAAGGCCTAGCTGATGCCATTTCCTTGGTAAATATGTTTTAGCTTTCTCAGGTTAAAATTAAATCACTCTTTCAAATTCCATCATGGTTTGTGTGAACCTCTAACAATGACACATTTCACTTTGCCTTGTGATAAGGCCAATAATTAAATGCCCATCTATCCTAATGGATTGAAATTTCCTTGGGGAGAAAGATCCACGCATCATTTATCTTTGTGTATCCTACCTGTAGCAGTACCTTATAAATAGTAAATACACAATATTTAAGTTTTGTGTTGAATTTGAGATATTCTGAAAGAGATCTGCCTTGGTCTCAATGTAAACAGTATAGTTTCCTTTTTCTTTTGTCCTTCGCCTCATATTGACTTAAATCCCATTGACTCAGTTGCACAATGGTCTCTGCGATGCCCGAGAAGCCCTATTTCATACACCCCAACTCTCATTCCGGCTTAGCACTAGCTGTGCTTCCAGCCCTAAGCCCAGTTCTCTGCCCACCAGTTCCCAATGGTTTTGTGTGAATTTCAGTTTCAAGTCAATCTCACGACATTCATTCAACAAAGACTTATAGAAGGGGGCTGCTATGCACCAGAGCCTGAGCTAAGTATTGGTGATAAAAGGGTGGGCAAGGATATACGCTAACCCAGAGCCACCATCTGTAGTCTGTTTGCAGAACTTGTAGATGTTGGTTCAATCCCTGATACTATATCACAGCAAGTGTCATACTTTAAGTCCATAATGATTTTGTACATCTGACTGTTTGCTGGACACAGAAGATGATTGTGAATTCTAGCCCTTGTTGGCCTCTAAACGGCCCAAGAATGCTGTATGGCTATTTTCACAATGTGATATACTAACAGACATAATCAAACTTTGATGTACATGGTTTTTTTCCCTTTCTTTCTAGCTTTGCAATTTTTGTATTGTTGTTTCTATGGACTATCTTGTCATAAAGCAGAAGAATTGCACATTAGGAAGAGAGATGTTTCCTCCAAACATAGAATAGTTGCAAGGCAATCATAATAATGAAATGGATTGTGGCGTAATGTGCCTGTGTTTTCTTATTATGGTATATTTCGCTGTGATGTTCCTGTATTGAATGTAGCACTTATATGTATTAAAAATGATATAAGTGACCATTTAGAATTATTATCTTTCTCCCATGACAATATTGGGGACTGCTTTTTCTATTGAAAAGGTACTATCATTTGTATGGTAAATTTTCAAATGAATTCCTTTATTTTAACGTATAAGTAATAGAGGAAAGTTAATAGAGCCATTCCTTCACTTTCTTTTCTCTGTTGTTGTTTCTCATTTATTGTGATATCTTTGAGACTCCCAAGCATACAAAGATCATTTACACATTGAGATGGATCTGATTAGTTGGTGCTATAAAGAGCCTCTGCAAAGCTCAGACCTACTTTAGGGAAAGAACTTTGATTTTGTCCTACATAGAAGGTAAAAGGAAAAAGAAAAGTAGCGACTTCCTCAATGAGAAGTGGTAATTATCCAAATATGACCAGACGGCTTTTATTCCCCCTTCTTAACCTCTGTCCACTGAGTGGTATAGGCAATATTTACCATTTGTGTATTTATTATGGCCAATGAGGTTTCCAACTCTTTAATTTCCTGAGATGTCAATGGACCCAAAGATTTGGGGTATTCGCTTTCCCGGAAGGAACATGAATGCTGTGTATATTAAAGACACACTATACGCCCATTCAACTTGTTCTGGACTTAGCTGTTTATACCACCTTCTTTTTCACTGAGGCTTCACGGCCAGTTTAACCTGCTCAGTACAGCCCATGCTAATTTTTTTAAAACCATCTAGTCAATAACATGAAAATACAGTTAAATTTTGGTTATTTATAATTGTCTCATGTTGGGTCACTGCTTATTAAGGGTTTTACTTTGGGTCAGTCACATAATTATTCTCAGATTCTGTTTCCTTCTGTGAAAAGTGGAAGTAATGGTATTGACTTTGATGCCTTCTGTTAAAAGACACCACTCTCTCTCCACACCAGTCTACCCTGGTATCCAGAAAAATAAAATTAATTCCTACTCCTCCACTACTGTGCTCTGAATGTGCCTTCTGCATAGATCTTCTACTTGCTACCATAAATAAGAGAGGAGGACCTGGTTCGAGAGGTGAAAAATGCACCTTTCTTGGGTCACAGTTTGCCCTTGGATAGAGCTACTATGTTCAAAATGACGGCTTGCTCGTGCTGTCTTTTCCTCCTGGACCAGGATTGCTCAGGTGCCGTGGGCGGTCTGCCTCCACTTCCTACTGCCAAATCTGAAGCACACCTGGACAAGGCTACGGATGGGAAGGCAGTGGGTTTATTTTCGTTGTACATTTTCACAGGAGTTTGCAAAGCAAAAGCAGCACATGCCTCTGGCTGGAAAAGTCTCTGTAGACCCAGCACTTGCTACAGGTGGGGCCCCAGCTTTAGGCTGGGGAAGAGCAAGGAGACCCTCACTTGGGCCTCAACTCCCATCCAGGTCCTTCCACCCAACTTTAGCAGAGGCCTTACTCTACAGAAATGTCTTTTCTCAGCAATAAAAACAATGCTTGGGTTTCACCTGATCTTCCTGTGTCCGTTTTCCCATTGGTTAGAACCCTAAAGAGTGGGAAGCAGCTCTCAAATGCAGTGTATGCTCGTGGTCTCCCATACCAACCCAAACTTCATAGATATTGTGGCAATTAGAAGATACTACATGGAAGGACATTTGGCACACCCTATGCTGTATAATAAACCTTGTTTATATATTCACATATTCTTTGATGTTCAACAGATTTCATTGTCTTTTTGTGGTGTGTCTCTTGCATAATAAGTAAATAGTTGCATGTTAGGCATATAGAATAGCCAATGAAGTTTTTTGTTGTTGTTTCTTTTTAATTACTGAATTAAAGATGGCTTTTTAGTGGCTCATGAGACTCAAAACCCTCTTGTCTTTCAAAACAATATAAGGAGATGCTTTTTGTCCTACTCTTCATTGCTTATTTTTTCTTTGAATTTTGCATCATCTAATTGCATAAGCTTGCCTTTATAAATCCTATAATCACAAACATTTTATAAACATGTTGTTTAAGTTAGTACATGTCTGCCATCTAATATATGATAAATTTCAATCCAGGTCAATACTTCTCATGACATTACATACATATTTTATATATGACATATGCATGATTGCCTATAATATCTTTTCTTCTATTCAGCATTTAAAAATACCCTATATTAAGAATATAAGAATATATTTACACATTCACTTAAGATATATATACATATAATCTCTATTTGAATGGTAAGGTCCATTTACATTAGCTCTGCTTTAAAATTATGAACACATTTCATCTGAAACACATCTTTTCTTAAACTCTCTTCAGTCTTCCTTGAGTGCACTTTTTTATTTATGTTTCACTTTTATCTGTTTCTGTTTCTTCCTTGTGAACATCTATATTTTCAGGTTGAATTTTCATTTTCTGCCATCATCCAAAGCTATCTTATTTTTTGTCTTATTGTATCTACCTTTTCATTTTTTCCTCTAGGCAATTTTTGACCCAAAATATATGAAACAATTTTAACAAATGAAAAACATCAAGCTCAGAGGTTAAATTATTAGCCTGAATTTTTACTGATAGTGTCAGGATGGCATGTAAATCCAAGGTTTTATTTCAGATTTGAACCTCAGTGCTATTTCCAGCAGACTAAGTGATCTAAATAAAATTACTTGATTTTCTTGAGGTCCACCTGGACTTATTATAAGGCCTAGGATGGGTTGCAATGGATAAGCCCAGCATTATTTTTTAAAACAAGGTGTTACCCCCTCCTCTTTTGACGGATATCTTGGTTAGTTCCATAATTTGGTTATATACATACAATGAAATTTTACTCAGCCATAAAGAAGAACAAAATTATGTCATTTGCAGGAAAATTGATGGGACTAGAGATTGTTAGGCTAAGTGAGATCTGCCAGCCTCAAAAAGTCAAGGGTCATGTGTGTTTTCTCTCACATGAGGAAGCTAGAGAGAAACAAAAGGGACTTCAGATGAATGAGCAGAGAGATCACTAGAATACTGGAAGGGACTGGAGGAGGGAGGTGGGGAAAGGAAAAGGGAGAACTGACTAAGGAAACAGTTCAAATAATGCTATGTCCATATATGAAGATATCATTACTAATCTCACTAACATCGACTGGGGGTAGGGAGCAGGATGAGGTCCACAGAAAAACACACCAAGTGCTATGTGCATGTGTGTTTATATCTCTTTAAATCTCACTATGATGTATAATTACAATGCACCAATTTAAAGTATAAGATGTAAATTTAGTTAGCCAATTTATAAAGGTAGTGAATCCCAGTTATAGATTTTGGATAAAAGCTAATTCTGTCCATAACAAAATATAGACATAGGTATGCTTTATTATTCAGAAAAAGTTTTAAAACGTTTGAATTTAAATTTTCCCTTGTGTATATTTTTATGACAAACTTACATTTCAAAGATAGTGGTATTGTTTGTTCCTTGTATTCAGCCCTCTGTTGGTATTAATCACTAGCATCTGTCTAGAACTTTAAGCTAAATAAATGTTTCCCCATATTTTTCATGGAATTTTCCCCACCCATTTCTCCAGGGAAAAAATCAAAACTCAGAAAAATTGATACTTGCCCATAATCAGAAAGAAAGTAGTATAGCAGAAGCTTGAACCCAGCTCTGTCTCCAAATCTCCTTCACTATTTTTTAACTTAATTTTGGTTTTGGCCTAATCAGAATGAATTTAAAAAGTGTGCATAGAAGACTTGTACTGTCTTTCTATAGAGTTTTAATTTTCCTTCTAAATCACAGTAAATGTTAATTTCTAATCTTAAGGAACACACATTATCCATATAACATATATATTTACTCATATGAATATACTCATGTATATATACTCGTATATATGTATATATATTATATATGTATATGTGTGTATATACAAGTACATCAATATGTATTTCTTAATTATCTCTATCTCTTCAAAGAGGTTATTTTTCTTTCTTTTTTTCTTTTCTCTTTTTTCTTAAAATCTATCTCTGAATGCTGTACCCCAAATTGATGTTGTGACATAATTGTGGCCACCATGTAAAACACTAAGAATTTAAGAAGAAGACTGCAGAAATAACACAGGCCAGAGAGTCTATTGCAATTAGTTTCCCTCAGTGCATTGAGAATAGGTCCTGGCTCGGATGGAGGGATATGCATCTGCTACAAGGGTCACTGGGTTTCTTTGGCCCTCACTAGAAGGTTGAAGTAAGCTTCCTGGTGAGTGAATAAAAATGACATAGGGCTCATTTTGTCCAGCATATTGTAGATACTGAGTTTTTGTTTTTAAGTGGAACACAGGTTTTATGTACTTAGTTTTGCTTAATAGAGAGACTGGGAGGCACTATTTAAGGTTTTGTGTTCTAGACACCTGTAATTATATAGGTGACTTACCAGAGAGCGTTAAAGTCTTGTTAAATGAAAACGGACTTAAGAGCTGAGTCTGTTCGTAATGATTGCTTTTACAAATATGTAGAGAAAATGTTGCTAAAAGTACAGAATGTAACTAGTGGCTTCTTCTCGGTCTCTCTGTCTTTAGGTCAACCTCACGGACATTCAATAGCTTCTGAGTGTTAATTAGTAAGCAGACACATAATTTGGTTTTTATACAAATTCCTCCTGAATATGTGGACTTTCACAGGGACACTTTGGAAGAGTTGTGTTTTTGTACAACATCTTTAGCAATTTACATGTAATCCATCTGCATATTTGTTTGGAAATTTACAGTTCTAAGAAGTCTACTTTTAAAAGATTTATGTCTTTTCCTAAAATCATGAATTTCCTAGGATGGTTGTAAGAATTTAATTCGTCTTGACCCCAGTTACTCACTTTCCTCTATTGTCATCTCCCAGGTCTCCTTAGGACAATATATCTTGAAAGACAAAGTATGTGCTGCCAAGTACAGAAAATCTTTTCTCACTGGGGCTATTCTTTTATTTACTCAACAAAGAGTGTTAAGTCAACTCCCATGTGCCGGTGCTTCACAAAGTCCTGCTGATCCGGTGGTGAATGATCAAGATACAGTTCCATCGCCTCTCATGGAACTTCCATTTTAACCAAGAAGACCAAACATAAGGGAGATGAAGACCAAGGACACAACAATTAAAAGGTAGAGAACAGAGCATCATTGGGATAGATCATGTTGCATAAACTAAGGGCTACACACTGAAGAGGCCTCAATTTTCTCACCTCTTGACAGGAAGCTAAGGCACCTTGCAGGAAAGGCATAGGTGGTAGGTAATTAGAAACTGAGATGCAGATAGAAAGAGAATCGGAGAGGGAGAGTAAAGCAGAGGCAGACAGAAAATGAAGCTGAGTGTCCAAGAACAAAATGAGGCAGAACACAAAGATGAAGTGAGGGCAAGTAGAAGACAATGGGTTGGGGAGAGCATAGTCAGCTCTCTCCTTTTTTTTTCCTCCTAAGAATCCTTTCCTCCTCCTCTGCAGGACAGCATGCTGATTTGTCCTCAGGGAACCAATGCTCTACTAGTCTTAAACCACATGGGTTCAGAGGGGTTGATCCCACACCCTGGCCTTGGCATGCTGGGGTTGGAAGTATGTCCACAGCTATTGGATTTTCAGTTCAGACAAGGGTACACAGTCCTAAACCAGGCCACTGAGAACCATCCCACAAATTTTTGCTGGAATTATTAGATATGAGTTCTAATCATTTGCTGAGATAAGAACTATAAACTGATAGAATGAATGCTGAGAGTTGCTGGTGGCTACTCTTGATAATATTTAGGAAGCTTGCTGAAGACTCAATCCAGTATAGAACAGAGTCAAGTCAAATTAAGAAAGAGATTATGGGAAATATTGTTGAAACAACTGGATTCAGCCATACCTTTGCTATTCAGAGATATCTCCTTTTGGCTTGCTGAAATTTGGATTTTCTGATACCTAATATGAAAAGTTATGACTACATGTGGTTTTGGACAGTTGTGTGTTGATTGTACTGGGGAAAGGAGATGGGTCAAAAGCCCCATGCAATTAAAATTGTTGTGTCTGTCAAGATGTCAAGCTTCTCAAGAGGACTGCTCAAACTGGGTGGTTTGCAAACCAGAATGATACTTCTTATTTGCTTACACCATTGTATGTTCAATTCCTAATAAATTAGGACAGATCAGTCTCCACTGCAGGCCTGGAGACCACATTCAGGTATGGTTTCCCCTTAGAATCCATGCAGCATTGGTTCCAGGATATCCCCAGGACACCAAAGTCTGTGGTATTCAGGGTCTCTAATATAAAAAGGCATAGTATTTGCACACAACCTACATGCATTTAAATCTTCTCTAGATAATTTAAAACACATAATCCAATGTAAATGTTATGTAAATAGCTGTCCCGTACTATTTAGGAAATAACAAAAAAACGTGTGTACATGTTTATTACAGATGCAATTTTTTTTCCTGAATATTTTTGATTCACAGCTGATTGAATTGGCAGATGTGGAACCCAAAGACACAAGCCTGACTGTACGTTGAGACAAAGGCCTCCTGTGTGTAAGGGGTAGGGGGGCTATGGGAGAAAGTGTCTTGATCCCAGGTCCAAAATGTGAGGGTCTAGCCTAAAACCAAGGCCTCCTAGCACCAGTAGAGTTGGTGAGGCAGGGACTCTACCTCAGTTTATGGCCATTCTCTCTGTGGTATGGGAACAAGAAGGGACCAGAGCGAGGAATATCAGACGGCACCAGGAAGAGCAAGGAAGGGAGAGGAAGGACTTTATGGAACTTCACTAATGATTACATGGTACCTATTCTGTCCCAAATTCTATGTCAGGTTTTTCCAAGGACTTTGAGGGAATTAGAAAGCACAGCATCTGCCGGTGAAGTATTCGTAGAGAAACTCTAACAGTTGAAACAATGAGAGATCAGTACAAGGCTATGTGACTTCTGATCTCCTTTGCTTGCAAGGAAATCCACAAGTGGCCACAATTAAAAGAAAAATTCATCAAAGGGATGTGGACAAGGATTAAAATCAAAATATCAATAGTTGCTGCTAAGCCCGGCGTGGTGGCACATGCCTTTAATACCAGTACTTGGGAGGCTGAGACCGGAGGATCTGGGTTCGCGGCCAGCCTCAGCTACTTAGGCCCTCCGCAACTTAGTGAGACCCGGTTTCCAAATAAAGAATAAGAAATAGGGCTGGGGGCATAGCTCAGAGGTAGAATGCCCCTGGGTTCAATCCCCAGTACCACGAAAAAAAAAATAGTTGCAGCTAGTATTTTTGAATGCTTAATATAGGTTGCACGCTATTATAAGCATTTTAATTTACATTCTCATTCAATCCTAATCTGCAAATTATGATGTATGCTATATTAATAGCCCCATTCTGTAGATGAGAAAACTGAGCCCATTGTGACTAAGCAGCTTGTCCAAGTATATCCAGACAGGAAGTGTAGCTGGGATCCAAGTTGGGTATTTTTGCTGACAAAGTGTCATCTAAGGCAGATGAGCAGCCAGGGTCTCTGGAAACTGAACCAGGCACTGCAAACCCAGGAACTGAGGTTGGTTCTCCATCACTCTCAACTTCAATTTTACTTCTCCTTATGAAATATCTGATTTTATCTTCAAATTATTTCCCATCTCTCCCTTATCCCACAATTGTTTATATTCATTTATTGTTGCATTGTAATCATACATTTTGATAAGTGTCAGGGTAGCAGAAACATGCATGCACACATTGTTCATTTAGCCCTCCCTAAATTCCCACCCTATTCCCTCCCCCTTCCCTCCTTTTCGTGCTCAGCATAGTGATTGACTCTGATAAGTTTATGTATATACATCATGTGTGTAAGTGTATTTCCCTCTTCCCCCCCTCCCATCTCCCTCAGTTAGGTCACCTTCTTTGCTCTACTAAAGTTTTCTCCTTCTTTGTCTGGAGTCTCTTCTAAGTCCCATTCTCCCTAGCTTCCACATATTAGGGAGAACATCCGACTTTTCACTCTTTGTGACTGGCTAATCTCACTTAGCATAATGTTCTCCAGTGCCCTCCATTTCCCTGCAAATGATGTACTTTTTTTCTTCTTTGTGGATGCGTAAAATTCCATTGTGTACATATACCACAGTCTTGTGATCCATTCATCTGTTGATGGACACCTTGGCTGGTTCCAAAGTTTGGCAACTGTGAATTGTGCAGCTATAAACATAGATACACATGCATTGGTCTGGTAGTTTGGTTTCAGTTATTTTGGATAGATGCCTAGAAGTGGTATTGCTGGGTCATATGGTAGGTTCATTCCCATTCTTCTGAGGATCCTCCACACTGTTTTCCAAAGTGGTTGCACTAATTTGCAATCTCTCCAACAATATATTACAGTTCCTACTTCTCCACATCCTTGCCAGCATTTGTTGTTGTTTGTGTTTGTAATGATTG
>PVJS01029051.1:0-25056 GCA_004027185.1 Glis glis
GAGAGAGAGAGAGAGAGCTGAGGCTGGCCACGAACCCGGATCCTCCAGTCTCCGCCTCCCAAAGTACTGGGATTACAAGCGTGCGCCACCACGCCCGGCTGTGTCTTGTTTCTCCGTGACATGTCGTATGATTGGAGGTCACAAATGAATCTGAGCAGCATAAGCGGTAGACGGCATTGGACGCGCCTGTGCTCTGCTTCGTGGGCTCTCAGCTCATCTTTCTGTACTAGTAATTGCAGCGGCAGGCCACTGCTTGGAGGCGTGACTGGACAGTGACCTGCTTCAGCTCTACTGTATCTCTCTTGCCTTCTGTGCTGGTATCTCTCTAGGAACCAGTGTAGAACCTTGGCAGAACCTTTCTGACAAATATGCCCACTGAGAGGTAATGAAGAGTTATTACCCCAGGACAGCAATTAGCCAATGAAGATAGAAGCTGGTAGATAAATACTTCTAAAAAATACATCATTCATGTGTGCATGCACGAAGGTACCACTCTGAATCTCACTATGATGTATAATTACAGTGCACCAATAAAAGTATAAAAATTTAGCATTCAGATGAGCAATTCTAAGATTCTTTTTATATGGCTCCTTGGAGGCATTCCAGCGTGATTGTCAGAAATAATTGGTTTGATAAACCCTGGACCTGCCTTTCCCTCCGTCCATTACTCTTCCCACTCTACTCCTGCTCCTAGGATTACTTAACAATATTAACAACCTGCAGGCATGCACTGGACGCAGCTTCTGCTTTGTTTGGAGACACTGCAAGGTAAGATGCAGCCCCTGGAAGCTAGCGATGGTCATGTGACATATTCCACCATGCTTGGGAACAATTAAGATCCCCCGTGTAATTATTTCCCGCTGTCGTCGTTAGTCATGGTGATGGAGTTAACTTATGTCCCTAAGAAGCCAAATGGAATGTGGAATCACCTCGAGGAATCGAGAGTGAATTTACACTTTAGTTATTTGGGAGTGTGTTAGTGAAGTATAACCTAGCCCGTGCTGCCTAACATGGTTTAAATAACCGTCGGTGAGGTGGTGCAACATGAAGCAGGAGTGTCAGAGCGCTCACAGCTTCTTCCCAAGTTTGACCTCACCTTCAGATTTTGTCTCTTCAATTTTACCTTCTATTATTATTTATTATAAACATGTTGAAGAGGTACAGAGAATAATACAATTAAAATCTATATACATGCCACGTGAAAATACTCTGCTCAGTGCATTCTCCTATCTCCTGAGGTAACTAGTATCTTTACTTTTGTTTTTTTGCTTTGCACTCCAATAAATGTCTTAATACTTCGATTCTGAGTGGTTCACTAAGCAATATTTAATATTGCTTTGCATATTTCTGTAATTTCCCTAATGCTATGGGCACTGTATACCAGTCTTTGCAAATGTCTTTTCTTCCCTAGGAAGGATGTTTTTGAGATTCACTTGGGTTGATGTTAGTAACTCTGCATTATTCCTTTTCACAGCTTTGTAACACTTACATGCCACAATTTTAATTATGCATTCTCCTGTCCATAGTGGCTTAGGTTGTTTACAGATTGAGACAAGGTTTGAATTGTTGCCCCCCACCCCCTCCCCAGGGAAAGTGAAGAGTTTTGCGGCTTAAGCCTATTAGGGGGGATTAAAATCCTTGTTTACCATTGTGAGGTAAACTTACTTAGTTGCTTCCAGGAACTCTTGGGACAGAGGCCAAACCACTGTTGGAGTCTGATTCTGGGTGAGCAGGAGGCAAGGAAGAGCGAATGGTCTGACAGAACCATTCAGAGTTTCTCTGAGTTAACTGGTTTGTGGCATGTTAAAATAGGTGATATGTGTTTAGGAGAATCTTTAGCTAAACTTCAGAGATGCTCCCTTTTACTTATTTTCATAAGGCACAGTTTAGTGGGTAGGGAGTTACATTTAGAAAAGATTAAGAATTTCTGGTGTGTTGTTGTAAAATATAAAAAATGGAGAATACTTCCTATACTTTCCTCCTTTCTCTTTGATATAGTACATCGATGATCTGGTGGGAATAAAAGGACCTAATCTGTGCTGAAATCAGAAGTCCAAGTTAGCCAAGCACATAGCTTCATAGATGACGCTGTCTGTCAAATGGCAAATGTCCAAAAAGCATCTACTTCTCACCCCACAGCATGGTCCTGAGTCCCAAGGAAACATAGAAAGTGGTTGTTTTCTTTAGGCTGCAGCTAAATATAAACAAAACAGAAGAGTAGTGACATATCTTGAACAGTGAGGGCGGGTTGGGGGTGGGAACTCTAGTGCTTATTATGAAGGAGGTAGAAAAGGATGTCAATAGATGTTTTCCTCTCAGAGCATGAGAAAGGTTCTCAACTTATATGGAACACCTGATTGGGTCCCAGCCCTTTGCTTCTATTCAGCACCCCAGGGATAGTACAAACTCAAATGGGATTAGAGAGGCTTGACATGATCTGGAAACCCTTACTTGGCAAAGACCCTTGTGACCAAAATGCTCAAGGAAGCAGCAGTGTTCCTTTCTGTGACCCTAGGGCTTGTCCAGTGTGGGCTGATGAACAATCCTTGAGGTTTTAGAATAAATAAGAGCCGGGCATGGTGGTGCAGGCCTATAATTCCAGTACTTTGGAGGCTGAGTCAGGAGGATTTCAAGGTTGAGACCAGCCTCAGCAATTTAGCAAGGTCCCTCAGCAACGTAGTGAGACCCTGTTTCAAAATGAAAAGTAAAAAGGTGTGGGGGTGTAGCTTGGAGGTAGATTGCCTCTGTGTTCAATCCCCAGTACAATAATAATAATAATAATAATAATAATAATATACCCTTTAAAGAAAGGCCCTCCAAGATAAATTTCCTTCTGAGTTTAGAGATTCACAACAGATTTAATTAGATTTAGAGAAATAAAGAAATGTCAGTGCTTATCTCTGAAAGTTGAGGAATGAATTTCATAGCTGTTGTATTTAAAAAAGTGAATGTAGTAAACATCTCAAATGGCTGAATTGCACTCTCAGGCTCTGACACAAGAAAAAGCCGTGGGCTAACTCCACTGGACTTGAGCTAGTCGTTGGAGTCAGCACAGCCTCTGATGAGAACACTGCTCAGCACGTGGTAAACTACAGATTTAATAAAATCCACCAGCAAGCCCTACAATTTCTATTTCCAAGGTCATTATGATAATGATGGTAGAAGCTAATACTCGATCTCTTTCTGTGTGCTGAAGATGCACCTAATCTCTCTCTATATGGATTAGTATTCCATGTACTACTCACAGAGGTGTTTTAAGGAATAGTGCATTATTAGCCCAGTCTTACAGAAGAGAAAATCAAGGCTCTAAGGGGATAAGAAAGGCGCCCATTTCTAATCCATTCACTCCCCTCTGTACTCTCTTCCACCACCTGATTCTGGGCCACAGTCATTTCTTACTTTAATGGCTACCATAGTCTCCTAATGGAATTTCTGCATGCCCTCTTGCCTGCCTTCTTTTTGTTTCCTACTGAACATCCGGAGCAAATTTTTAGAAAGCGCACTGGTGTCTATTCCTTTCCTAATCCTCCAGTGGCTTCTCATTGTCTTCATGGCACCTTGATGGTCTATCCCCAGTGTCAACTGGTAACCTTCTTCCCTGGCTTGCTAACTTTTAGCTGCATGTTTTTTTTTATTCTGGAAATAATGCCTCAGGACCTTTGCACACATACTTTTGCCTCAGTTTATATTCCCATTCTGGCTAGAATTAGGTTCAGCTGCAATTGACAGCACCCCAACTAATGATAGCTTAACCTAGACAGAAGCTCATTCCTCTTACATGGACTTTCTGGTAGTTAGCACCTCCCCTAGTGTCAGGGTCCAGGTTCCTTCTGTCTTGTCACTCCCGTGTGCATGGCCTTCCTATGTCATCCAAGTTGTCTTCATCCACATTCCGAGGGGCAAGATGAAGAGAGAAAGGACTGAGTATATGGTAAGGTCACTTGAAGAAGGTTCTAGACATTGCCAAACCCATCAGCTACTAGAGCTTAATCTCACAGCCTTTCTAAGCTGAGAGGGAAGTCATTTGCCTATCTTGGGGTCCACAGACCATTTGGTTATCATTTAGCAAAATAGTGATGAAAATTTCCTTCACTACTACAAATTTATTTCCTACTGTGTTATTTCCATGCTATTTGGCCTAATTTCTCGTTTCAAAGACAATTCAAGTATAATCTTTTAAAAAGATGCTTTAAACACAATAAAACTCAACATTTTATAGCAGAGCACTACACCTGGCTCAGTTGGTATAGTGGCAATGTGAGCAGGCGTGACAAGGTTGACGCATGTGCAGTTGATGACAACCTCCCCATACCTGTTGCCTGGCTAATAATCAGGATCGTGTCACTCAGGCCATCCCAAATTTAGAAATGTGAAAATGTGAGAAATGGGGAGCTTGACTATTTGCTTATTGCTTCCTATCCATTTGAAGAATGCAAACTCTTTGAACACAGAGGTTTTGCTTTATTCTATCAATGTTTGCTTTATTTTATTGATAGTACCAGGAAAATTATATAGAACATTTTTTTGCTAAGTAAATACTAGACTTGTTGAAAGAATGAACTACAGCCCATTATTCCTAGTGTATGTTTCACCTGATGAAGGTTTGAGGGCCCCAAATCCTAGTTGGATCATAGAGCAGTGGAAGATAACATAAGTTGAAAGTACAGTCTTAGTCGCTAGCCAGATTTCCAACAGGAGCAAAGACTCTGCCTCAGAACCGTTCTTGAAATACAGATGCTACTCAAAGGAAGGTTCCTTCCTACTCCTGAGTACAAAAAGCCCAATGAGAAGACTGAAGTGGGCACTGATGGGAATTATTAATCAAAGAATAAGCCCTCCTCCTAATCCAGAAAACTTCTTCACAAAGGTAGAAGAGAAAGAAAACAATTTTATTATTGAGTAAGCACTAAACCAGCATGTGCTGAAGTGATTGAATGGACAGAAACCTTAGCCCCGTTTATAGCCAAGCAGATCAACCCATTGCATGGATGTTCTCAGTATAAGCAGTGAGTCCTCAAGTAGAGGACATGATCGCACTGTCCGTCGCACATATTTCAGCTTCACTTAGTGATTGGGGTGACCATCTGAGCAGCTTAATGGCTTTATCAAAAGGAAAATAGACTTCTCATTTTTATGACAGGAGGTCATTTGGAAGCAAGGCACCCAGTGAAGTTGGGCTCTTACTCCTCACAGAAACTGGGAAATAGGAGTGCTATCTTTTTTGATGAGACATTTCAAAGAGGTGATTTTCAAGTTCTTAAGAAATATATTCCTGAGTTGTAAAGCTGGCAGGAGGTTGATTTAACTCTGTGTGGGTGTGTGCACGCGTGCGTGTGTGCATGTGTGTGTGTGTATGTGTGTTTGTGTGTGTGTGTGTGTGTGTGTGTGTGTGTGTGTGTGTGTGTGTAGGGGGAGATTTACTGGGGATTGAACCCAGGGATATTCTGCCTCTGAGTTACACACCCCCCCAGCCCTTTTTTATTTTTTTTTTGTTTTGAAACAGGGTCCTTCTAGGTTGCTGAGCGTCTCACTAAATTGATGAGGCCATCTTCAAACCTGTGATCCTCCTGTCTCAGCCTCCCAATTACTGGGATTATAGGCAAGCGCCACCATGTGGCTAATTTAACTTTTAAAAAGATTTGAAGGCATTTTAAAGAGTCATAGAATGAACTTGCAAGTTTTCTAAAATAAATGCTCTAAGGAAAGGGTGTGTATGTGGGGGGAGCCTCTTCCCTTATTTTCAACAGGGAGAATTAGCCTCTCATTTTTAATTTGCATTTGCCCTCACAGTACCTGAAGGCAAACATAACATCTCAGTTGAACCATGGACCTCTCATTGAGCAATCTGACACTGAGCAAAAATTGAATGTTTACCACGCACCCACCTCGGTGCAGGGGAACCGAAGCATTCAAAAGAATTCTCCACCTCTGCCTTCAAGGAGCGTGACCGTCATCAACCTACAGTTATTTTATTCACTTTGAGGTGAAGTTTTGGGGCTTTGGGTGGTTTCCACAGGCCAGGCAATAAGTGATATCAAGAAACAGTGTCTGGCCTCTATTCGAGATTTACATTAACAATCCCAAATTCAATGCATCTTTTCTATTTATATGTTCTGGCCTTTACTTTCCTAGCAGTTTTAAAAATTTATTAAATCATTTATTATTAGGAATACACTTCAGTGTATTCCTAATGTAGATATTTGATCTATCTTTGGTACCATATTTAGGTCTAATGATAGAGGCTTGAAACCAGCCTGCCTGCCTGCCTTCCTTCCTTCCTTCCTTCCTTCCTTCCTTCCTTCTTCTTCCTTCCTTTGGATTAAATCCAGGGCCTTGCCTTGCACATGCTACCCAAGTATTCTACCACTGAGCTACATCCCTAGCCTTTCTTAAAATTTTGAGACAGGGTCTCGCTAAGTTGCCCAGGCTGGCTTTGAACTTGTGATCTTCTTGCCTCACCTCCAGAACAACTGGGATTATAGGCATGTGCCAACACACCTGGCTTGGCCATCTTATTTCTATACAAATTACTCATATTTAATTTTATGTAACTCTCTTCCATTTTGCTGGAATCAAAGTAAAATTTAAATGATTAATTATTGAATGACCATTTCTTTGATGATTATGAGATGGGCAGTAAGTGAACCACTACAGCACAGAAGGTGCATTATTATTGGCTGTGTTTACCATTTGTGAGTACGGATGGCCGAGGCAGCTAGGAATCTCATCTGGGTCACACTGTTGTTTATAGACATCAACTCAGTAACAGGCTCTGGCACCAAGTGAGGACTTGAGTAGGGGTCTGAGGATTACTCTTCTGTCAGAATGTATTTGAAAAGGGTAATCAGTATTTGAGAGAAGCAAGAGTTGGGATGAATAAAAATGGCTGGCCAGAGTACAAAGTCTAAGAGTACAATGCGTGAGCAGAACCTTGTGAGAACGAGGCAGTGCCTCTCGGTGCTGAGTGCATCGTATAATGCGTCCAGCCAGTGTCTCAGCCCAGATCTGGAAACCAGGCTCTCCAGGGGTCTGGGGGTGGGCCCAGGAGCTGGGGTTTTCTCTTTGGTCGCTTACCTTTCCTTTTCTGTTTGGTGTTTCCCTTTCCTTTCCTCTTCTTTTGGTTAAAATTAACTAAGTGAGTCTACTATGCAGCAGAGTTGAGAAACACTTAGCTAAGACAGGAAAAAGGAAAACTAATGTTCATGTAGAGCAAATTTGAAGGAAGAATAGAAATAAACAATGTTGGAGAATGTAAAGTAATTGAAATGTTGCTGTTCTAAAATATTCCTGAGTCCTTATAGCTTGATAAGAGTTCATGACTGAATGATAAAATAATAAAATGGTTAACCATATCAGGAAACATATGAAACCCCCATTTTAATCCCTCCCTTTTTTTGGTACTGGGGATTGAACTCAAGGACATTCTACTTCCGAGATACACCCCCAGCCCCTTTGTTGTTATGAAATTTAAAAGTTTGTTGTTTTGAAACAGGATCTCGCTAGGTTGCAGATTCTCACTATGTTGCTGAGGATGTTCTTGAACTGGTGATCCTCCTGTCTCAGGTACTGGGATTACAGGAATGTGTCACCAGGATGCCTGGCTTCACCCTTTTCAGTCTTAAACTAAAGTCTCAAGTGATTTTTTTGAGAGGACTTTTTTTTTTAAAGTGGTATTGGGGATTGAATCCAGAGGTGTTCTACCTCTGAGCTATACCCCCAGAGCTTTAAAAAAGTTTTTTTTGAAAAAATTTCGAAACAGGGGCTCACTAAATTAGTGTGTTCTGATCTCGAACCTGTGATCTTCCTGTCTCAGCCTTTCAAGTACCCGGATTACAGGTGTGCACCTGCTGAGAGGACTCTTAAAACTGGGTAGAATGAGAAAAGAATAGCAGAACCCAGCACAAAGAGATTCAGAGTAGAAATATTTTAGTTGTATCAGTTAATCTGTCTTAAAAGCACAAATGAGGATGGAAAGCAAGAATTTCAATGCCATACCACTATTTTGAGAAATCACAAGTTGATTCCATTATGATAGTTCATCATATGGTATGAAGTCGGCAATTTTGATGTTCTCATTAGCTTTTGTTCCACCCCCACTCATTGTACAGCGACCATTATGTTCAGGTGAGATTGGCTATAAGTCCAGTCTGGAAACAGCCAATCAGCATAATCAATCCTCCTTTTGCCACAGTTGAGAATAATCTCCTATCCACAGCAATTGTTTCCAGGAGAAGTTATGTAACCTAACCAATCCGCCTGAGGCCCTGATAAGATGGCCCCAAGAGATGGTTTATGGATGAAAGACCTGGAAAGTATTTTAGTGTTTGTTATCATGATGATTATATTTGATAGTGGGCAGAGTCAAGGAAATGATAGAGAGTATGGATTTGGAACCCTGATTTAAAAACATGCTTAAATCCTATTTACTTGTACTTTTTGTTCTATGTACTAATACATTTTTTTAACCAGTCTGAGTTGAGATTTAACTAGTTGTAACCAAAAGTATCCTCTATGATAAAATAGCTACCTTTCAGTGTGCTGGACATTGCAGAAAATGTCACTTGCTTATGCCATTTAATTAGCATTGTAGAGGCTAATCTCTACTAGGATCCTCTGCTTTCTCAGAATTTGTATAGAATTTACATTCATCATTTCTTATAGATGCATGTGCTCCTCCTCAACTGTGTTAATCCCACAAGTACCTCCATTAAAAAAATGAAACAGAACTAAACACACTTCAGCCAACCACTCATGTTCATTATTATCTTTTCTCCTTTTCTCTGAAAGTCAAATTTCTTCTACGGAATGTCTGTACTTGTTGTATCCATTCCTTTACCTCTGACTCTCTTTCAACTAATGATTTCCTTTGTTCTAAATCTAATGGACATTGTTCATTGCTCAAGATAATTTTTATTAGGAATTATTTGATTCTTTTGGTGCTCCTTTCTTCCTAAAATACTTTTCTTGACTTATTTTCATGGTATCATACCCCACATTTTCATCTTGCTGCTCTGAGGGATTCTTTTCTGACTCTCTTGCAAGATTATCCCCCTCTATCAGGCCATTAAATATTGGAATTACTTAAACCTCAGTCCTGGTCCTGTGTTTTCTAACTCTTATCATAGATTTCCAAAGTCAGTAAAACTGCCCCAGGTGGGACTCTGGAAAGATCCGGGGGTGGGGGGTGGGGAGTAGTCTCAGATGCACTTGGGGGCATTGGATAAAAATAAGGGGGTATAGAAGTGTCCAGGGAGGCGCTGAATAATTTTTTTTTTCTGAATGGAGTGGTGAAGCCAATAAGTGTGGGAATCTATACAAGAATATCCCCCTTGGTGGCTTCATTCATGCCTAGTGCTTCTCTTATAATTACTTGGACAACACATAAAGGCACATCTACCACTGAAGCCTCTTTTATAGCCAATCAGCTCTTGCCTGATATAAATAATTGCCTAATCCACATATCTGGATTTAGTAAGGAATCTCAAAATCAACCCATCAAAGCCAAATTTATAATCTCATCCCCTTCAAACCTGGTCTTTGACAATGACTCTTTATCACAGATAAAATCACAACCCAAGTACCTAAGCTAACCAAAATGTTTGAGGCCACTCTGTAATACTCTCTGTCAGGGCTGTTATAATATTCTTCTCATTTCTCCTCCTAAATACTTCTCTGGTCCATCTGGCATTCTCTATCATTGCCCAAACCATTCTAGTCCAAGCCGCCATGATTTTTTCACTAGGGCTATAATCTCTCAACCTACCTGTTCAAGTCCAGTTTGCATAGTCTTCAATATGTTTTTCATATTATTTCAGAATGATCTTTTCTTACCTTCCTCATTAATACCTTTTAGTAACTTCCCACTCCATCTAGCATAAGGAAATACTTCTTGGTAAGGGCTAAAAGATCCCGTATGATTTGGTCTCAATAACCAGCCTCACTTCATGTTACATGTTTTACTTCCTTTTCTTGAAGTACCTTGTCTCTAAAGTCTTCCTAAGTTCCCTCTTGCTGCAGGACCTTTCTACATGCCATTTTCTTCTGTCCTTTTTGGATTTTAATGCCTAACCAAACATTTTATTTCATCTCAAACATCTGTTTTGGGGGGAATCTGATTAGGCAAAAGTCCTTTAATATAGACTGTCATAAAATTCATCAGCTGTTTAATTTTATATTTTTGAGTATAACTATTTCCCTAATGTCTAACCCTCCTTCTTGATTTCAGGCTTCAATAAGTCAAAGATTCTCTATGTTATATACCTGGTTTCTTGCGCTATACCTGTGTCAGGGTGAGCACGATAGCTCTGTGGAGAGTCCTAAGGAGTTCCCCAGCCTGGGAAAGGGAAACTCACCTCAGGGCCCATGGGGTCCTTGGGTCTGTGAGGAAAGGAATTTCTACATGTGCCAGTCAGAGAAAAGACAGAGGTTTAATTCAAGGAAAAGGGAAACACGTTCAGGGAAACGTGGGCCACCTCAAGATGTGAGAGCAATGGCCCCGAATTCTTACAGTCTCTTTTATATAGGCACTGGAGATGGGGAGGGCTTTGGTTAGAGGTACTTGGCGGGGAAAATGCCTCCTTTCTTTGAAGTTTTTCCGGGGCAAAGGGACAGGTCTTCCTGGAGCAGAGATGAAAAGTCTGATGGCCAGCGGTTGGCCAGCTGAGTGTAAGGCTTTTTAACAACAGGTGTGATCTTTTGGAGATCTGGTGGAAGGTGAAGTTCTTTCTCTTCCAAAACTAATTGCCTCAGGAATTTCAGATGTGAAGCTAGCCCATTGTGTTCTTAAAGATATGGGTCTTGCCTCTTTGGGCATGTCCCAGGCAAACCTTCAAGGCAAGCTTAGGACTTTAGATTAGATTTTTTTTTAACTGTATTCTCCTTCCCTTCCCAACTTGTCTCCTTTCTACCTAAAATTTTATCTCTTCTATTCTACCTCATCATCTGTAACATGGAAGTACTCAGTAAATATTTGTTGCACAAAATAAACGTTCACAATTACATGGATGGGTATCATTTTTCTGCTTTAACAGCCAAGGAAATTAAAATTCAGAGAGTTTTAAAAAGTCTGAAAGTGCATAATAAAGCCTCAAACCTATGGCTAGTTTAGTTCAGCAAAGGAAAAAAGGAATGCATTATTGTAGAATGATAACTCTATTTTATGTGGTGATACCAATTTCAACAATCCAATAGAGTATTTATTTTAAAATGTTGCTTTATTGAACCTGCTAAAGACAAGTACTTTATATATGCTAGATGTCTCTCTCTTTCTTTCTTTCTTTCTCTCTCTCTCTCTCTCTCTCTCTCTCTCGTCCTTATAATTAAGATGAAATTAAGCAAATGGGTTTCTCTTAGGGCCTGCTGAAAGAGGATCATTATGGTTGTTATTGTCCATTATATGTTATGTAAAAAACCATTTGCAGGGATAATAAGCTAAAAATATCACTCCTAATCTTATGTACCACGAGTTAATTCAACACCAACAAACTAACAACACAGCTGCTTATTATCATGAGTTTATTTTTTATTATTAAGCTCACCTAGCCATAACAGGAAAGCAGGTATTGTGTTTATTTCAAATGAAATTTATTTGATTTCTACTAACAAGGCATTTATCTCTAACAGTAAAGTTCAACAACAGATTTTTAAGGCAATTGATTAAAAGTTTATAAGTATGGAAGTTTTAATAGAGTTAAAATACAAGGAAACTGTTGAGAGAAAATATTCATATTTCTGGAATGAGTCATTTGATTCTGAGAATGTATTTTTGTAGTGAAGGTAGGAGGTACTGAGTATTTTATCATGAAAATTACCCTTTAAATAGTCTTTGGCAACATAAAAAGAGGTGAACCAGGAAAGTATGGCACATAAGTTAAAACCTTTGGAAAAATATAAATAGGGTCATTTTAGAGTCTCTGAGTTAAAAGAATTGATTTGTAATATAACCTAAGGATTAATTTTGTGCACAGATAATAAATGTCAGAATGGCAGAAGGGAAATTTGTAAAGAAAAATTGAAAATATGACACAACTTCAGCTATCTATAGAGATGATCCTGAGTTGTTGATGTTGTGAACTGGTATCTGATTAGGAGCATAAAACCAATGCATTTTCTATCCTAGTAATGGCTAGAGTATGTAGTTACTAATTTCTAGTCTAATGCAAATGTTGCAAATGCCTAAATAAATATGGCAGCTATATTTTCCACAAGTATCTTTCAACCAAATATAAAGGTATGATGGAAGGTGGCCAAGAATCACTTCATTAAACATTCATTTACTATAATTCTAATGAGGCAACTCTTAACCTTTTAACAGATTATACAGAAGATAGTTTTCGTGTTAATTAAGTTTAGCTAAGGGGAAGCCAATTTGATCCATTTAGGTGTCACCAAAAACCACTTTTCATTTTGTTTTGTCTTTTTTAAAATAAAAAAAGTGCATCTAACAATGGCCTAATTTGATTGCATTTATTCTTGACAGGTCAGGGAAGACTTCTTTATCCTCTGTCTCTAAAGGAGAGTTATAAATAATTAAAGGGGTCTCTAACACATGAGCAAAAACCGTGATCCAGCAAATGGAGCTATTAGAAGTTTTATCAGCTGTCCCAAATTTTGTCTTCCAAACTGCCAGCATGAAAGGTGGCTACTTTTACTACTTATCCTGGGGTACCAGGGATGGATTGAAAGCCAGCAAAGCTTCCTCATAGAAGGGAGGTCTAGAAAAAGGCTCAACTGAATCAAAGCACTCAGCTTCAGGTGGAAAGGGCAGGCAGCAAGAGATAGAAATAACACATATTTCTCTTGTGGAATGGGGCAGCTATTGAAATTTTTGTTGGATACATGCAGATTTGCTTCCATTTCTTATGCCTCCCCAAATCTGTATCTACGATTTTGTACAATAAAAATTCCTTTTCATAATGGTGATCTTGAGGTTGTGAAAGACAAAACAGGCAGCTCAGGAGGTGGTTTTATTTAAGCTGTTGCAATAGGGAGAATGGTTGTTAGTGAGAAATGTGAAGAAGTTGTGATAGATGCAACTAAGCAGGAGAGGAAGACTTGAAGACTATGGCACAGGGCAGAGGCTGAACTCCAGTTTGCTGAAACAGAAGGCAGGAGGATTTTAAAGGCTGGGTGAGTTAGTGGAAAAGTACTGGCAACCCTGGGGCCTGGGGAGAGGTTGATCAATGCAATGAGGCATCTGTGTTTGCTAATTGTCACTTTTATCTAAGTTAGGGACCCACCCTCCCTCAGAAACAGGGAGATAGGGGAGCTTTCTTTCTTTATTACATTTCAAAGGGATGGCATTTCAAAGATCTTTGAAAAAGACATTTTTGGGTTGTAAAATTGGCAAGAGGCTGGGAGATGATTTACATTTTAAGGAGGCACAGAAAAATTTTATAATTGCAAGTTTTGTAAAGCTAATGCTCTAAGAAAAGAAAAGTCAGGGGCCTTTGGCCAGGAAGAAACAAGTCTAAAGTTAAGTTCAGCCAGAGGAAGGTTAAGGCTGTCTTGGCCAAGAACTCTAAGGAGAGGGAGCAAAATTGGGGCATTGTAAAACAAGAGAGTCATTGAGGGAGGGTAGAGGTGGGTCCGAACTGACTTACTAAGGAAGGTAGTAGATGTGTGGCTCATCTCAGTATATGTAAGAGCTATTTCTCAGAACACAAAAGGATTGGGGATGGAGTGGATTTTTTTAACTTTTTTTTTTTTGTGTGTGGTACCGGGGATTGAACACAGGGGCGTTCTACCTCCGTGCTACACCCCCGACCCTATTTTTTATACTTCATTTTGAAACCGGGTCTCACGAAGTTGTGGAGGGCCTCACTAGGTAGAGAAAGAGGGGGGGGGGGAGAGAGAGAGAGAGCTGAGGCTGGCCGCGAACCTGGATCCTCCGGTCTCCGCCTCCCAAAGTACTGGGATTACAAGCATGCGCCACCATGCCCGGCTGACTTTTTTAACTTTCTAATCCATCTCATTTATGGAGCAGAGGGCTCAGGTCAAGTTCAACATTGTCAACCATTACAAAATTGTCATTCATAGAAAGGCAGTACAGTCACCTTTGGTATATTGTGCTTTTTAGGTAGGAACATTTTAGCAGGATTTCACTCAGAGGGGTAACTTCATTGAGTAGGATTTAACAGTGGACCCAAAATAGACAAAATATTCCATTCTCTAAACATTTGCAAATCAAAAGAAGTTTATTACAATGTACAAAATGTTCTTCTATTTATGTTTTTCCCTCTTATAATTTCCTGTCAATTTTTATAATTATTCTTATTTTTCTTGTTATTTTTTGTTACTAGGGATTGAACCCATGCGTATTCTACCTCCAAGCTACACCTCCAGCCCTTTTTATTTATTTATTTATTTAATTTTGAAGTATGGTCTCATTAAGTTGCTGATGATGGCCTCTAAAATGTGATCCTCCTATCTCAACCTCCCAAGTACTGGGATTATAGGTGTGTGCCACCTCATCAGGCTTGTTATATCATTTTTGATGGTTATTATTCCCTGCTTATTTCTTAGTATACTAATTCCTCAAATTTGGATTTTATTTTGAAGCTTTTGTTTTTATGATCTTATCTGTTAAGTTTATCAACACGCCATGAAATAGGGGCAGGGGTCAGTAAACCTTTTCTGTTAAGGACCAAATAGTAAATATCATAAGGCTTAGTGACAAGTATTCAATTCGGCTGTAGCATGAAATCAGCCTCAGACAGTAAATCAATGAAAGAATGTGGATATTTTTACATTCCAATGTTATATATGGACACTGGGATTTGAATTTTATATAATTTTCCTGAGTCTTAAGTTATTATTATGACTTTTCCACTCTCCTTAACTCAGGGGCCATAACTGTAGAATCAGCAGTTATATCAACTCTTTCATCCCTGTTATTGGTGATTTGTACCTTCTTTCTTTGTTCCCTGATTATTCTGGGTAGAGGTTTATTAGTTTTATTATTTTCCCCCCAAAGAGTCATCTTTTTGTTTCTTAATATTCAATTATCTTCCAGATCATTGATTTATGCTTTGTCTTGCTTATTTCCTTTCTTCTTAATTTTTGTTCAATTTGCTATTTTTCATCTTAAGATAGCTACTGAAGTAATTCATTTGAGAGCTTTAATATTTTCTGATCTAGGAATTTGTCACTGCTGTGGAAATACTGGTTGATGTTTTTCCTTTGAGTACTTTAAAGATATTTCTCCATGTTCTTTGGCTTACATTGTTTCTGAAATGAAGTTACTTATCATTCTTATTCCTGACCCTCCGTGTATGTTTTGTCTTTTTTCTTTTGCTATTTTAACATTGGGTCCTTTGTTAATAGTTTTAGGAAAGTTGATTACAATGTGCTTTGGTGTGATTTTTCTCATTTTCCTTACATTTGGGTTTCATGAAAATTTTGGTGTTTGATTTTATAGTTTTCATTAAAGTTGGTAAGTTTTTTGTTATTTGTGGGCCTAGGAGAAGTACAGGCCAGCAGTGGGGACATGACCCCACTAGTCCTGTGCAGCCCTAGATGTGCACTTGGTTGTGTGGGCATAACTGGGCAAAACGCAGCACACCTGCACGCATTCCTGCTGTGTGGATGTGCATCATTTCCCCCAGAACCCTATGTAAGGAACAGATCTCTAGAATAAAATTGCTATTGTTCTCCTCCTGATGGCGACTGTGTGTTTTCCTTTATCTGGAGATCTCACCGCCAAAACCTCCCCTGCAACTACAGCTGGACGCTGACCAGGCCCCTGACACTTGGAGTAGTTGGCAGGATTGAGTAACCCCAGTATCCCTCTGGAACAACAGGCCTGAGAGGAACAACCTAGGGTAGAGGAGATGTGGTCCCCCAGCCACCCTGTGCTTTCTGCTATCAGCCTCTCTGCAGGAATGGACCCCACTGGAAGATTGGGTCTATGTACGGCTGTCCCCAGCCAGAAAAAGTCCAGAAGGCTTTAGAAGTGCCGGAGCCACAACAGCCAGGCCCCTGGCGCCACCAGAGTGGGGCTTGGTGGGCAGAGGAGGTGGACAGTGTGAGCAGGGCCCTGTGACTGGCAGGCTCATACCACCAGGCCAGAACAGAGGGGGCCCCTAGGCTGCAAAGTGTAGAGTTGCTGCCCTGCCTGTTGGCATCATCACCACCAGTCCCACCACCAGTAGCACCAGCCAGTGCAGGGCCTGGACTCATCTGGCTACAGAGTCAGAGGCCCACTAAGTGTGTGTATGTGAGGGGGGATCAGCGTGGCAGCCCCAGGCCTACTTCCTGAAGAAAGTGACATACCCAACCAGCTTCCAGTCTGGGAGACCTGGCCCCACGTCTGCCCCAGGCAACTTAAAGGGACTGTGACACATAGGAGGATTGAGGGAGACCTGGAGTCTGTCAGTGTGGACCATGAAAAGGTAGGGCTAAGACTTTGTGGGAGGCCACCTCCATAGCCACCCTCAAGTAAACACGCCCAGCTACTGCTGGACACAGTAGAGCAGCAGCAACAACAATTCCTGAACACTATCGCAGCCTGTGAGAAAAAGCTAAAGTGCTGGCGAGTTGCCAGAGGCCATGAGTAAGCAATATGATGTGTATATATCCCCCACAGCTAAGTACATCCTGGGGGTGGATGTGTCTTAGGGATTGACTGTGCAGATAACTATTGGAGAATTTTGGCTACAGGTGCATGTGATAAAGTCCATCACTAGAGGACATCCCTGTCATGCTCCCTTACAACTCCTCCAAGCCATAGCCATGAGGATTATAAATGTATGGCAGCACAAGTTATCAGGGGGCATGAGGAAATTTGACAAAGGATACTAAAAATCTGCCCAACTCATGGCCCATTCAACTGTCCTGTGTGGCCAGTACGAAAACCTGATGGTTCCTGGCATATAATAGTGGATTATTGGGAGTTAAAGTAACACTGCCCTTGCATGCAGTGGTACCCAATATTTCAGAACTAATGGATTGTCTGTTGCACAAACTGGGACAGTTCCATTATGTTGTAGACTTGGCAAATGACTTTTTCTCCATTGACATCACTCTGGAAATCCAAGAACAATTTGCTTTTAACTGGGAAGGGCACCAATGGACCTTTTTGGTATTGCCCCAGGGATATCTGCATAGTCCCACCTTGTATCATGGTCTGATGGTACAGGGTTTGGCCTCTTGGAGGAAGCCTGAGGCTATACAGTTGTACCATTGATAATATTATGCTAACTTCTCATTCTCTTATAGAGTTAAAAGCAGCTGCATGCAGCCTCCAAGCCACTCTACAGGAATGGGGGTGGGCTCTCAATGAGGACAAGGGCCAAAGAACTGGGTATTTTATTAAATTCTTGGGAATTGTCTGGGCGGGCAAAACAAAGGCAATACCCAAAGTGGTGATAGACAAGATAGCCTATCCTCAACCAGGAACAGTCAAACAGATATAGACATATCTAGGTCTTTGGGGGTTTTGATGAATTGTTGTGGATGGTATTGATGTTGTGATGATATTAGAAGTCTCTTGCATGAATGACACAGAATCATACTTATATTAGAAAAACAGGGTGGCTGGGGAGGAGGCAGAGATCTCATGCTGTCCTTCCACCAGTGTCATTCTTTTATTGAGCATTTTAACCAAAACATTGCAAAAATGATTAATCACAGGAGACAGCAAATCAGTCAGGGGATGAGTCAGGGAAAAACAACTAGGTAGTCATGGATGAATCAGGGAAGGAAAGGGTAAAATTCCGTGACATAAGGAAGTTGTCAGTCCCATTTTGTCCTTGGAAACTTATTTGTGTGCAAATTTCCACTTGGGTGGGCAGTTTGTTCCCCTCCCAAGCTGGACTGAGGTGACATTGGAGTTGATGACTAAGAAGGCTTCCAACAATAAATGTTTATACCCCCTTTAGCTATGCTTCTGTGCCTTCTATACTGTCCTGTCCATAAGGCAGCAATTTGGAATGGGATCCCTAAAATGGAAACTGCATTTATGCCACCAAGAAGGTGGTGGCACAGGCACAAACTCTGCAGGTAGTAAACCCTACCCTTCCTTTCCTGTTAACCGTCCAAGTGGATGCTTCAGGTTTTGGATGGGGGTTATGGCAGAAATAAGGTGCTAGGAATAGCCCAATTGGATTTTGGTTACAGCTATAAGGGGGAGAGGCTTGCTACTCTTTCATTGAGAAACATCAGCTTTATATGCTGCCCTCTTAGTTGTAAACCCATTTCAGGTACTGGGTCAGTGATGGTACAGACCACCTGTCCTGTTAAAGGTTGACTGAGGTCCTGGACTCAAACCCACAGGACAAGGACAGCCCAAATGCTCACTCTGACAAAGTGGGGCACATACTTAGAGCAATGAGCATGGTTTTCTAGCAGCCCTTGACTGAACAGTTACATACTTTGCTGGGGTCAGTACAGTTCCCAGCAACAGACCCCTCAAAAATGCATGGAAGTGGGAGATGCCCCAAATCCATATGTGGAAGGAAAAGCTTTGTTGGGGCAGGTACATTTCAGAGCGGCAGCCCCCTCAGAACGCATGGAAATGGGAAATGCCCAAGTCCCTATGAGGAAAGGAAAGCCCCAGTACCCACAAAAGTGTGGTACACTGATGGTTCCTGTCATGGGTAGCCACCCATGTGGACATCTGTGGCCTTACAGCCTGCCACAAAAACATTTTGGTATGAGATTGGTGATGGATGCCCAGTCGATGGGCTGAACTCCAGGCGGTATGGTTAATTCTCATGAAGAAGACTAGGCCATTGCATGTGGGTACAGATAGTTGGGTGTTCTAATGGGGATTAACCTTATGGCTGCCCCAATAGGCAGCACAAGACTGGTTAGTTTGGCACCACCCATTGTGGGGCAAGGATATGTGGGAGGACCTGTGAAAACGGGCCTCCTGGAAGGAGCTTCTATAGAGCATGTTCCAGGGCATAGGCCTTGGCAGGTCCCTGGTAATAATGCTGCTGATGCTTTAGTGAATTTTGAGCTCTCCGACTACCCCTGGAGCCCTTGTTGGTAATGCTCTGGTTACATAAAAAGATAGGACATGTAGATGCCCGCATCATGGGGCTTGTAGCACAGTAGTGGGATTGCCTCTTACCTGTGCTCACGTGCAAAATACTGCATGGCAGTGTCCTTGGTGTGCAGAATACCACCCAGATGCGGAAGATGGTTTTGCAAAATAGAATGGTGTTAAATATACTCATTGCTGCCCAAGGTAAAATATATGCTCTTCTCTATATAAAATGCTGTGTATATATTCTAGACCACCAGCAGCAGATACAGAAAACCTTAATAAAAATAGATACGGAGGTTCAGACTATTCAGATCTCACAGGAGGACTCACTTACAACCTGCTAAAACTCATTTGGCTCCTCCTGAGGATGGGTATTGACTATCCTCGCCTATGTGGCTGGAGGACTAATAGTCACCTGTTTCATCCTCTATTACTGTTATGGTCTTTGGGCCCAGTGCAATGCTTTCTGGGTCAAGTTGCACACCACCACCCTATAGGGAGTGGTGTGTGGGGCCCATGACCCCGCTTGTCCCACACAGCTGCAGATGTGTACCTAGTTGTGTGAGCATAACTGGGCAAAACACAGCACACCTGCCCATGTTCACACTGGTGTGGACGTGTGCCATTTTGCCAAGAACCTATACAGATCTGTAGAATAAAGCTGCTGCTGTTCTCCTCCTGATGACAATTCTGCGTGTTTTCTTCTCTCTGGGGATCTCACTGCCAAAACCTCCACTGCAATCACAGTTGTCCCCAGACATTATTCTATCTTCTAATATTTATGCCCTTATCCAGTTTAGGGACTTCAGTTTATTGGATATTGTGCTTCTTGAAGTTATCCTGCAGATAATTGATGCTATGTTCATTTTTTTTCTCTCTGTGCTGAATTTAGATAATTCTATTGTTGTCTTCAGCTTCTGTGATCATTTCTTCTGCAGTGTCTAATCTGCTGTGAACTTATGTATATATTTTTCACATCAGACACTGTAATTTTCATCTCTAGAACTTTGATTTGGATCTTTAAAATATATATTATCTTAATCTGATTTGTCTTAGCCCTACCTTCATGAATACATAAGATATACCTATAGTTATTTAAATACCTTGTCTATAATTATATCATCTTTATCATTTCTGGATTATTTTATTGACTTTTCTCATTATGGGTCATATTTTTCTACTCTTCTTAGCTTTTTATTGGTTGACAGACATAGTGAATTTTATCTTATTGGTTACTAGATATATTTCTATTCTTGTAAATAGTCTTGAGCACTGTGGAGGACACATTATGTAACTAGGAAACAGTTCGACCCTTTTAGGTCTCGCATTTATGTTTTTGAAGTGGGATAAAAATAGTGTTTACTTTGGGGCTAATTTTACCCTACTACTGAATCAAAGTCCTTTGGTAGGAACAGGAATTTTTTTAACCCCATTTGAATTCCAGACATTTTTCTGCCTTTAGATAGCTTCAGTGTATATGTTGGTCAGTATTCAGTTGAAGAATCAAGGTGGACTTGCTGTAGATCTCAAGAACTCTCTCTGTCTGAGAATGTTTCCTTTGTTTTCCTCTTTACTTGAAGTCTATCAGCCTCCTCTCCTCATGTTTAGATGGAACCTAGATTTCCAGTTAGATGGCTAGATTAAAATATGATAGGCACCACAGGCATTGAGAGAACATATTTAAACCATGGGATGGTGTGACGTTGTTAATGGAGTCAGTGTTGGCAAGAAGAAGAGGAAGCCATTAAGCCCTGGAACTATAGTCCTGAGGCCAGGACATGAGGTGAAGACAGCAGGGAAGACAAATAATTATTCTGGTTTCTTAATGTTTTTCATGCTTTGCCTTCAAATTATAAATTTACTTTATTCTGGAGAGCTATTCAAAAATTTAAGTATTCTAAAAAACTCAGGTGTTTATTTACAGGTATAGTTCATCACATTGCCAGCAATATATTCTTCTTATAAGTTAGTTTTTATTTACTATTTTTAGACTGGGAAATAGAAATTATCTCTTTAATAAGTGACAAACTAATGGCATGCCATATTTAAATATTTAGGTCTTTTTTTTTTTTACTTTAGTTTTTCATTAGGGCTATCCCCAGGGAAGTGTGTCTCTTCTTGTAATCCAAGTATCCCATCTTGTGCATGGGATTTATCTGCAGTTGCTTAAGAATGCTGATTGTTGAGATATTTCCCTGATTTAGAGAACCCAGGAAGAGTCCCAGTTTCTGCTTGGCATTCTGGTGGTTCGACTGCTAGTTTCTGAGCTCCACCATGCACGGTGTGACCTTCTTCAGTATAGAGTGCTCACAGCTGATGCTTCTGCTCTCATCCCCTGGGTTTCCATGGCTATGTGTCATGTGCTGAATCATCTTTTGTGGTGTCTGTGTCTAAAAGGTAGCAGAAATAAAATTCAGCTTCATTTTTCATCTTGAAGACATCAATTCTCACTTGATTTATGTGTGATTTGTAGCCCAATTGCATATAATTGTCTTTAAACAATTTAGTCAGCTCCACTGTCAGGAGCAAGTGTGCTTCAAGAAACTTACTCTAGATGGTCTGAGCCTGCCAGCTGGAAGGGATGTTAACCAGTAGGAATCATTGATTAGTTCAAAGAATAAACACACTGTAAAAAACTGAAAGCAGTCCTTGTTACACTTCATTTATACAAGAATGATTTGAAAAGAGAAGAGAGGTGACAGATACCCATTGACAGAGGCCTCCTTGTTTTCCAGAAAACAAAACCAAGCAACATCTCAAGTAAGGATATTAAAAGCAAAGCTCTATAAAATAATCAATATGGTTTTCAGAAATATAGCAGTGTGATATTTAATTATATTGTAGGCACATTAAACTGTTAACATTTCAAAGATACAAGGTAATTTTTTCTTCTACTTTTTATATACTTAATTTTATTTTTGTACTTTCCTATGTGTTTATAATTTACATTTTATGTATTTTTTTTTTTTGCGGTACTGGGGATTGAACCCAGGGGCATTCTACCTCCGCGCTACACCCCCGGCCCTATTTTTATACTTTATTTTGAAACCGGGCCTCACGAAGTTGCGGAGGGCCTCACTAAGTAGAGAGAGAGACAGGGAGAGAGAGAGCTGAGGCTGGCCAGGAACCCGGATCCTCCGGTCTCTGCCTCCCAAAGTACTGGGATTACAAGCGTGCGCCACCACGCCCGGCTTATGTATTCTTTAAAATTTGTTATTCCCTTAGATAATTGATATAACTTGAAAAATTGAAAAAGACAAGAAAAATGAATTTTCTGCAATTAATGTTTTAGTGTACGTGACTCTTGTTTTCCTTTATGCAAGTTTATTTCTCTTTAGCATGCTGCTATCCAAGTTTGCAGATGTGGTTGCCTGTCTTTCATTTCTACATATTAATGCCATTTTAAGAGTCTGTTTAATGAGTGGTAAACTTAATATCTCCCTTCCCATTAATTCCCCAAAATGCTGGCTGACCCATCCCAGAAGAAGGTACACCTGAGCTCTACCCAAGTAGAAATCCCTGTTTCCTAATCTGTTTGCTATACTTGTGTTGCTGTGGCCTCTTCCTACACCTGGCATTTCCTTTGATTGAATGGTCATCTATAGAATGTAAATCTTGCCAATAATGTTTCCCTGATCCACTTCCTAGTATAGACCAGCATGGCCTTTTGAGCCACATGATTCTTGGGTGGAGCATCTTCTCTCAATGTTAGACATGGCTTTAAAATGCATCTGGGATTGGTTTCAACCATGTATAAAAGTCATACTGCTATGGACATGTCTGTTATGAAGGAAGAAGTTTATATGTACAGATCCCTAGGAATGGGAAGCATGGCATGGTGTGCAGGGCCACATGGGGTCACACCGGGTCAATCAGGGGCTGAGGGAGAAAGGAGAAAATATGACAAGAGTCTTTGTTGTGGTTTTCATAAGACAGGCAAGGCAGGATAACCGAGCCTAGGATTGGCTAGTTTGAAAATTTCATCAGACTGTGGGTATGGAGTTGCTCCTCCTGCCCAGGGGCTGGCCTTCGGGAGATTAGGGCAGAGGAACAGTGACCTAGAGTATAAGAGTGAGATAGAGAAGGTATTTGGGGCAGCGAGTTGGGCTTTGGTCTATAAGGTGTTCTTGAGGTGACTCCTTTAGTATCTATAGGATTCACTAGCCCTGGGAGGAGCAGTCTCTCCCACATCAGTAAGGCTCTAGATATCAAAACATCCAACATATGAAAAATAAAACATGAGTAATACAGATATAGACTCTGTTGCTTCATCCTGGTTTCCAGGGCACCATCTCAGAGCTCAGCCCTTTTGGTACAAACTTTAGTCATTGGTCCATAAAGGGTCGGCCTATCCAGACACGCAGCACTTGCCTTTGATTCATGGTGTGAGATGATCCATGATCATGTTCTCTCTTCAGTTCATGGGGTCTTTGGGGGTCAAGTAGCCTTTTGTCTTCAGCCCCTAAAGGCAAAGTGTTCATTCTGCTTCCCTCCTAGACAGTGACACTATTCTAAGATGGTGACCTGTGCCCCTGGCAACCTGGAACAGGCCCCTCCAATTGGCTTGTCACATTTTACGCCTAAAATTTTCAAAATAGAGGCTTTTATTATATCCATTTTGGCAAATGAGTCACCTCCCCAGTACCAGCAGGGTGACTTTCCTCAAATTTTTATTCATAAAGGAATGGAAAATAAAGTTTAACTTCCTTATTTTTTTAATTTTGAGATACTTATAGGTTCACATGCAGCTATAAGAAATACAGAAGGATATTTTACCCAGTGGCCCTCAACTGTAGCATCTGGTACAACTCTGGTTCAATAACACAGCCAGGTTATTGACATTGATGCAGTCAAGATACAGAACACTTTTTCACAACAAGGAGCTCATATCGCTTTTTTATATAACTATACTCACTTCCCTTCTGCCCTGACCCTTCCTTTTTTAATAGTGGAATCATAATTCAGTTTCAGTAAGTGGAATCAAACATTGCATAAACTTTTGGGATTGTTTTTTTTTTTTCACTCAGCATAATTCTCTGAAGTTTCATCCAACTTGTATATCCTAGCAGTTCTTTGTTGCAAGCAGACTCTCCCTGGCTCTGGAGCCCTGACCCTGCTCTCCGCAGTGAACCCACCTGTCCATGTGCTGAGTGGTTCAACCCATGTGGTGGCGGGAGGCAGCACAGGAGTTGGTGTCTGCCCTCTCACGCCCGCCCTAAGGACAGCTGTGCCCCCAGCCCGCCCGCCTTTCCAGGTCAACCCCGGCACAGTCCACCTCAGGCCTGAGGGAGCCACTTTCTTCAAGTAAGATTCTGTATCACAAAAATGGGGTTTTCTTTTTTTTTTTTTTGCGGTACCGGGGATTGAACGCAGGGACGTTCTACTTCCGCGCTACACCCCCGGCCCTATTTTTTTATACTTTATTTTGAAACCGGGTCTCACAAAGTTGCGGAGGGCCTCACTAGGTAGAGAGAAAGAGAGAGAGAGACAGGGAGAGAGAGAGAGAGAGCGCTGAGGCTGGCCACGAACCCGGATCCTCCGGTCTCCACCTCCCAAAGTACTGGGATTACAAGCGTGCGCCACCACGCCCGGCCTCCAAAAATGGGGTTTTCAACCATCTAGAGAGTGTTTAACTGGAATAGAAACTTCGTTTTCCTGAGTGCACATTGTGTCAGGCCCCGGCACTTCCTGTCAGATGAGATCAGTTGAGGGCTGAGTAACATGATGATTGCTAAGTTATTTGTGTAGCAGTGACAATTACTTTAGCATTATTCATGGTTTTTTAAAACCTATTTGAGTAACTTTAATAGTACTACGGTCAAAAATAGATATTGTAAAGCTGGGCGTGGTGGCGCACGCTTGTAATCCCAGTACTTTGGGAGGCGGAGACCAGAGGATCCAGGTTCGCGGCCAGCCTCAGCTCTCGCTCTCTCTCCCCTGTCTTTCTCTCTTTCTACTTAGTGAGGCCCTCCGCAACTTCGTGAGACCCGGTTTCAAAATAAAGCTTAAAAAATAGGGCTGGGGGCATAGCGCGGAGGTAGAACGCCTCTGCGTTCAATCCCTGG
>PVJS01029052.1:0-25061 GCA_004027185.1 Glis glis
CAAAAAAAAAAAAAAAAGAATAAATTCCCAGCATATATGCAGTTTTAAGTTGCAAATTGGTGCTAGATAGGGGGAAAAGTTATGTTTTGTTCATCATTTTTAACATATTAATTCAGAGCTGAAGTTCAAAATTTCATAGTAAATTTCCCAAAGTGCATGAAATGCAAAATAAATTTTTATTTAAATTAGTTTATTTCAGGTATGAATATTTATAAAACCACAACACTTCAAATCCCATTTTAGCTTGTTGGCTCTTAAATCTTCACTCAGGCAGCAGTCCGTAATTATTATTTAATAACCATGTGCACTCACATACAAATATGCATTTTAAAAAGTAACATAGAAACCTCAAATAAAAAAAGAATTGCATTCGACATCATATTATCAAGACAGGAAGAAGATACTTTCTTATAAGTTACTTTTTAAAATGAAAACATCTTGACTGAAAAAGCTCAACTATTAAATAGACAGAGACTTGTGAACCATCTGTTATGTTGAAATTCTCTATCAAAAAGAATTAACTCTGTTTAAACCAGTCAGACATTATGAGCTCAGGCTGTTTTCCAGGCCTTAGGCGCAGCCTTGTAATATTGGAATGAATGTTAGCACAGCATTTGTGAAAAGACACATACATCATTACTTCCATTTTGAAGAGTGCCAATCTAGTCTTTCCAGCTCACCAAATAAATAAAATTACACGCATAATTTTCACTGAAGTTTAGGTGTGAACTTACTACAGCTTACTGCTGTCTCTTCCATAATTTAGTGCTTCCTTTTACTAGATCCTTGACTTTGACTGACAGCCAACAAGAAAACGAACTCCACATGGCTCAAGTCATCCTAATTATGTCAGAAGTAGCTGATCTTCCTTCTGTGCCTCTTCTGTGAAGATTCAACAGGACATTTGGCATGGAAACTTCATATTTTTGTTAATCTCATTCAACAAGTACTAAATAAAGCATGTGTTAAATGTAGAATGCCGCACACAAGTGTTGGGTACTGGAGTAAGAATACAGAGAAGGTACCGTTAACATAAAAATGAAAAAGTAGAAAGCACACTTTCTGCCATCAGAAGTTTATAATCAGTTTCAGGGAGGGTGAGTCAACAAAACTAGAAAGTATAACCATTAATGTTGGGCAGCAAGGGTAAGGACTAGTCTTGCAAATTTATTTTTAGGAAGATCACAGAGACTCACCTGGTGTTACAGCTAGTGATGGTAAGAAAAAAAAAAACAGCTGGGTGTGGTAGGACACACCTGTAATGCCAGTACTTAGGAGGCTGAGACAGGAGGATTACAGGTTTGAGGCTAGCCTCAGCAATTTAGTGAGACCCTCTTTCTTTTTTTAATATACTTTTATTGGTGCATTATAGTCTCATATCATAATGTTAATCATGTTGACAGTGACATACATGCACACAGCACTTGGTGCCCCCCAACTCCCTCCCCATCCGCCCTTCCCCTTACAGGGTACTGAGGCTGACATCAGTATTTTCATATATGTACACAAAGCCAATGGTAGTAATTTCTTCATTGATCCTCACTCTTCCTCTGCCCCTTCCCCTAGACCACCTCCCTTATCTCCACTGAGGTTTCTCCTCCATTATCCTCTGCTATCCCAATTACTCCCTAGCCTCCACATATTAGAGAAAATATATGACCCTTCACTTTCTGTGACTGGCTAATCTCACTTAACATAATGTTCTACAGGTCCTTCCATTTTCCTACAAATGACATAATTTTGTTCTTTATTGCTGAGTAGAATACCATTGTGTGTCTATCCCATAATTTTGTAATCCATTCATCTGTTGACGTACACCTAGGTTGGTTCCATAATTTGTCTATTGTGAATTGTGCTGCTATGAACATGGATATGCATATATTACTGTAGTTCTCAGATTTCAGTCCCTTTGGAAAGATATCCAGGAGTGGTATAGCTGGATCATATAGTGGATTCATTGCCAGATTTCTGAGGAAACCTCACACTGAAGTGAGACCCTATTTCAAAATGAAAAATAAAAAGGGCTGGGGCGTGTAGCTTGGAGGTAGAATGACCCTGTGTTCAATCCCCAGTCCCTGCCCCCCCAAAAGAAGAGAAGATAGGAAAATATTTCTTTATTTAGTCAAGTATTATTTCATATTCTCTTGATTTTAAGACACCATTGATTATAAAATTACTTGTTGAATTAATAACAGACTTCTTTGTTTCTGGTACTGGGGATGGAACCCAGGGGCATTCTACCTCCGAGCTATACCCCCACTCCTGTTTTATTCTTTATTTTGAAACAGGGTCTCACTAAGTTGTGGAGGGCCTCAGTAAGTAGCTGAGGCTGGCCATGAACCTGTGATCCTCCTGTCTCAACCTCCCAAGTACTGGAATTACAAGCGTGCTCTACTATACCCGGCTTAATAGCAGATTTTTGAGGAGGGAAAAAAGAGCTACTGAGTTTCTTAGCAACAACTGAGATGTCTTGCATTCAATTTCAGATATTAAAATAGAAAAAGAAGCTGGGTATGGTGGTTTCTTGTAATCCCAGTACTTAGGAGGCTGAGATAGGAGGATCGCAGGTTCACAGCCAGCCTCAGCAACTTCGTGAGGCCCTACGCAACTTAGTGAGACCCTGTTTCAAAATAAAAGAATAAAATAGGGCTGGGGTATGACTCAGAGGTAGAATGCCCCTGGGTTCCATACTCAGTACCACACTAAATAAATAAATAAATAAATAGAAATAAAATAGAAAATAAATCTCATAAAAACCATAATTATGTCCTAAGTTTTCAGTTCTCTGAATATTTGAATGAAATTGACACAGGTGCATTAAAATGGGTTGAAAATAGGAATCTGGAATTTACATATTATAATATTAACTAATAGTATCATTATTATATTATAATATAATGATATTATTATATTATTATAGTATCATTATTATATTATAATATGATGCAATTATTATATCATTCCACTATATATTATATAACTACATTGTATACTATAAGTTTTTATAGGTATTCCACATATGGGACAAGAAGACAAAATGGGTTTAGAAAATATAATTACAGCTGGGCATGGTGGCACACACCTGTAATACCAGTACTTGGGAGGCTGAGGCAGAAGGATCCCAGGTTTGAGGACAGCCTCAGGGAAGTAGTGAGACTCTCAGACCATGTTTCAAAATAAAAAGGACTGGGAATGTAGCTCAGAGGTAGAATGCCTCTATGCCTCTGGGTTCAATTCCCAGTACTATAAAGAAAGAAAAGGAAAAAGAAAAGGGCATTCGAAAAGAAAAGAAAAGAAAAGAAAAGAAAAGAAGAAAGAGAGAAAGAAAGCAAGAGAGAAGAAGAAAAGAAAAGAAAAAATACAATTACACAACTGATTGCATACGATGCGTGTTTAAAACGCACAGGGCATTGTACCAAAGGCTTTGCACACTTTGTCTTATTTACTCCCCACAGTCTGAAGTGTATTTTGTTATTATTATTATAGAGAGATAGTGACTCTACAGCTTGGAATTTTAGATGGCTAGTACACATTTCCTCAGCTGGTCAGTGGACAAGAAAATACTATATATCTCTGACTCCAGTGCTTGGATTTAGATTGGAAGTCTACACTGTCTACCATTAATGGTTGAACATCCTCTATTAAATGAGGTTGAAGTCAGGTAGTGTGGTGCATGCCTGTAATGCCAGTACTTGAGAGGTGGAGACTGAGGATAGGAGACGGAGACTGAGGATAGCAGGTTCAAGGCCAGCCTCAGCAACTTAGTGATATCCTGTTTCAAAATAAAAAAAAAATAAGAAGGGCTGGGGGTATAGCTCAGAGGTAGAATGCTCCTGGTTCAATCCCCCCCCCAAGTTGTAGTATATCATGAAATTACAAGACACAGAGTGTGGAACTGGGACATGTAAGGAAGAGCAGATCTTTGGTAGCAGGACAGATTCTGCAGGCAAAGAAGACTGGAAGCTTTTAGAGCAGGGAATTTTTTTTTCCTTTTTTGGTACTGAGGATTGAAACCAGGGGCATTCTACTTCTGAGCTACACCCTAGCCTGTATTTATTTATTTATTTATTTATTTATTTATTTATTTAAAATCTAGGGCTTGCTAAATTGCTGAGGGCCTCCCTAAATTCCTGAGGCTGTCCTTGAAGCTTCCCGAGTACTGTGATTACAGCCCCACACCACCACACCAGGCTTAAAATAGGAGATGTTCATCTAACTAGATCAAGCTGGTAATCTGAAGTGAGTTTAGAGGAATGTAAGAGTAGACTACTGGAGAGGACTGGCTGGAGGCCTTCCTGCAAGCAGCAGATAATGTGAGAAGAAGGGAGGAATATGGGAATATGTGAGAAGAAGGGATATTTGAGGTGGAAACAAAGGCAAATGAAGATTAATTCAATATGCAAAATAAGGCAGAAGTGGCTGAAGGCAGCAGTCACATATTTTATTTTATTTACGTTGTGACGTATGTTACGTTGTAACCGCCTGCCTTAAGTGTACTGATAGATAGCTATTTTTGTAAAGTCCATGATAACCTCAAAGTTAGTAGTAGCAGAAACTATGTCTGCCATTTGTAATTCTCACTTTCACCAGAAAATAGAAAGTCATTGCACTAACTCTGCTTTTCCCAACTGTTGTCCTTCAGAAGTGTATTTGAATATACCTTATGTATTTCCTTCATCATAAGGTGTCAGAACCAGCAACACTTTAATGGTGATTTTATAGCAAGGTTTTATTACTAAGAAAAGAACACCCGATCCTTTTTCCTTCATATGGTTTCAGAAGACTCATTTCTCATTCCTAGACCCACTGAAAAGAGCATTCGATCAAGATACTGTGACGTTTTCATTGACTAAATGCCTGTTTCCCATATGCTTGTGGCACCGTCCTTTTGATATCAGACAAAATTAGGATGATTTACTTTTTGTTGGTGGAAATAGAATCTTAAGTTACATATTTATGACTAGAATAGTGTGAGGTTATAAAATAAACACAAACTGCTTAATATAAATGTATGCTTAATAAGTTTGAGATGTATTTTTTGAGGCACTATATATTCATCACTTGGCAATGAAATATAATGGTTAAAAATGCCAGCTCTGGAATCAATTGCTTTAATTCAAATTCTGGCTTCAATACTAGCAAATCAAGTTCAATAACACATTAAAAAGATCATCAGCCATAATCGTGTACGCTTCAATACTTCAACTGTACATCCTTTGGGAAGTCACAAAATCTGCAACTCAGTTTCATTAGGCAAATGCAAAGTAAAATCACAGTGAGATATAATCCCACACCCTCAGAATGACCTTTATCACAAGACAGTGATAACAAGCTTTGGCAAAAATGCTGAGAAAGGAAAACACTTGTATACTCTTGGTGGGAATGTAAATTAGTACAGCCACGATAGGACCCAAGAAGGGTTCTCAAAAAGCTTGAAACAGAAATGCCATTTCAAACCGGTCCCACTATAGGTATTTACCCAAAAGCTTTGAAGTCCCAAAGTTATGGTGTTTCATCAACAGAAGGGTCTGTGAACTGATGAATGGCTAAAGAAGATGTGGTTGATATACATAATGGAATATTACTTAGCCTTTTAAAAGATGAAAATTCTATCATTTGTGACAATATCAATGGAAATTAGAGAACATTATGCTAAGAGAAATAAACCAGGCATGGGAGCCAGGTGTGATGGCTCATGCCTATAATCCCAGTACTTGGGATTATAATCCCAGTACTGAGACAGGAGGATCACAGGTTTGAGGTCAGCCTCAGCAAGTAGTAAGACTCTCAGCCACCTAGTGAGACCCTGTTTCAAAACAAAAAATAAAATTGGGCTGGGGGTGTAACTAGGAGGTAGAATGCCCCTGAGTTCAATCTCCAGTGTAAAAATAAAAAAAGCCAGGCACAGAAAGACAAATACCATATATTCTCACTTACAAGTGGAATCTAAACACCCTAACATAATCAGAGTAGAACGGTAGAATGGTGGTTACAGAGGCTGGGGAGGCTGGGTATAGGGGAAACGAGATAATGGCCAAAAGGTACAAAATCCCAGACAGGAGGATTGTTCTTAGTTCTGTCACATAACATGGTGAATAGAGTAAATAACAGTGAATTATACATTTCAAAACTGCTAAAAAAGTGAATTTCAAACTTTCTTACCACAAGAAAATGTTAAGTATTAGAGGCAATGGACATGTTGACAAACTTGATTTAATTTTTCCACATTCTATTCATAAATCATAACATTGCTTTGCATTCCATAAATTTATACAACTGTAAATTCTCAGTTTAGAATTTTAAAAAGTGATTTTAGCTCTCCAAGATATAAAATGAAAGTAGGTTGGCTACTATAGCTCCAAACCAGGCAATAGATAATTCATATACCAGACTAAATAGATTCTGAGGAATTTCTTTTTTTCCATTGGCAGGGCTGAGAGTGCTGAATGTGGTTGTATACAGTGATAATAATCCTCGTTCAGAAATCTAGATATGCAGAAAGAAAAACCTAGATGGGCAGAGAGAAAGGATATTACAAAGTGCTTTCAATTCTTAAAAATCACATTTTTAAGCCTGGCGTGGTGGTGCACTCTTGCAATCCCAGTACTTGGGAGGCTGAGACAGGAGGATCGCTGAGAACAGCCTCAGCAAATAGTGAGACTCTCAACAACCTAGTGAGACCCTGTTTCAAAATAAAAATAAAATAGGCCTGTGGGTATAGCTCAGAGGTAGATGTCCCTGGGTTCAATTCCCAGTGCCACACAAAAAACCCCACATTTTTAACAGAGGTATAGTGCAATCATTTGTCTCAATAAATATGAACAATAGTAGTGCTCATAAGTGGTCAATTTTCATATTTGATCTATTTAGCTTTATGTGAGTTTTAAAAGCCATTTATGAAAGAAAAAATAAAGATTTTTTCCCATGTTTTCGACAAAAATGGCACCACAAGTGTCCTTTCCTAGGGTGTTCAACTCAGACACAAATGGAATTTATCTGTGGAATTAGAATTTCAATTGAGGACTTTTGCTTGCCTGAGGGCTTAAGGAGTCTCAAGTTAGTTGTGTAGCACTCTTCTCCCTGCTTTGAATAACTCTGACTAATCTAAATACACTTTTGTAAAGTTATCAATGGAGATGCAAATTCGCCTCACCATACAGCTTAAGAAACCCCTAGTCTAAGAATTTTAAATTAGAAACATGTGGAAGGATGCCTATAGGAATTGCAGAAGTAAGAGATGCCTAGACTCTGACATCTATAGTTAATCATAAATTGATTCTTCAAAGGGAGTAGCTTGGAAAACAATATATTTCTTCCCAGTTGTGATGCTTCAGTTCAGTAGCAATCATGAGTAGGAAAGGAGGAATGATAATTCATTCCTTTGTCCTCAAAGACAGAGAGGAAGGGTCTTGAAGTCACTGCCCACAGATGGCGGGGCCAAGGCACTAGCTGGATTAGTATTGTGGGCCAGGATAAACAAGGTAGTCTTGCTGGCCTGCAGTTTGGGTGGGCTTCAACCCCAAGACTAGCTGCCCGGGGCCTTAGTCACCACCACGGACTCAAGTGGCCCATAATCATTCATCCTCAAACATTTTATTTAGGCTGCCCAGAAAGGTAGCTGTCTTGGCCTGGTGCAGTGGCACACGCCTCTGATCCCAATACTTGGAAAGCTGAGACAGGAGGATGGCAGGTTCAAGGCCAGCCTCAGCAACTCAGCAAGCCCCTGTTCCAAAATAAGAAAATGAAATAGAGCTGGGGGTGTGGCTTGGAGGTAGAACATCAACGGGTTCAATACCCAGTGTCGAAAGGAAGAAGGAAGGAAGGAAGGAAGGAAGGAAGGAAGGAAGGAAGGAAGGAAGGAAGGAAGGGGAGAAAGCAAGCAAGCTAGCTGTCTGGGGCTATATTAGTGTTCTTGAGCGTTTGGAAAGTTTGTCCACCTAGCTCACAGAACACTGCAATTTACACATAGGGGAAGACATTTAGTCATTGTGAAGAAGAGTTGGAGGAGAAACATAAGGAAGCTTCAAGTGAGAATGTTGTTGTCCAAAGTCCAGGGCTTAAAGGTGTCAAACTGAAAGCACAGAAGTAGATTGGGAAGACCTGGAGTCAAACATTAACTCGCCCTGTCATTATTCCTGTCTTCCAAAAAAGTCATGCTCCTCTTTCGGCTTCAGTTTCTCTGCAGCAAAACGAGGAAACCATGACCTTCCTCAAAAGATTGATGGGAAGATTAAATGAAAAAAGTGTATCTCAATGGACCTACAGTTCCTGGGACATAATAGATGCTTCAAAAAATAAATCTGAACATGAAAATATTTCCCCTATTGTTACCTTCCCTGGTTTGCTTTTTTTTAACTGCAAATCATTTTGAGCAGCCTGCAACAGGAAAACATGCTTTCTCCCTTCTAACTCCATAGAGGGCAACTGACAGAGGATTCGGCTGAGAAGAAAGGAGAAAAGGCGGTACAGGGAGATGAGGGAAACCTGCTTGCAATTGTGCTGACAAAAATAAAATTTGGCAAAGGAAAGAGATGCTTTTAAAATGTTGCCAAGGCAGCCAGGTGTGGTGGCGCACACCTGTAATCCCAGTTCTTGGGAGGCTGAGACAGGAGGATCGCAGGTTTGAGGCCAGCCCAGCAACTTAGCAAGACCCTGTTTCAAAACAAAAAATAAAAAGGGTGAGTGTAATTCAGAGATAGAATGCCCCTGGATTTAATCTCCAGTACCAAAAATAAAAACAAACAAAAAAATGTTGCCAAGGCTGTTCTAAGATACAAGAGAACAAGCACTTTTATTGTTATAAAGATGATACAGGCAGCAAACATCAATATCATAATAGAAAGGCAAATAAAAGTCTCTTGATCTAGCTTGAACACCAAAAGCAATCCAGGACACTTCTAATATTGTTAAAGCTGTATTTTCCCTTCTGTTAGCCAACGACGCCTTTTAATTTTATTTGTAAAAATTCTAGTTGGCACTTATTAATTGTACTTATTTATGGAGTACAGTGTGACATTTCAATACCTGCATACAATGTGGCAATGCTTTTAAGTGTTTCCTATGAAGTGGTGGACTGAGATGATCCACCTCTTTTCCAAAGGCAAATAGCCAAGGGAAGGATTGCATTTGAAACAATGATCAAAAAGTAAAAAGACCTTCTCCCATGACCTTTGAAGTAAGAGGGTCACTATCTGAGAAAAGAAGATCTGTGGTTGTGACTTGACCTCTTTACTATGATTTGTTACAAGGCAGACAACTGCCTTCATGTCTTCCAAATGATTTCAAGGGAGAGAAAAATGACATCATATTGACTCTAGGATGTGGCCAAACATAGTATTGGGTTGCTGTCCACATTTTTATGGGATGCTCCTTCCTCTCCAGGTTGTTTCACATTCCACCAGTGTGACTCTATAGAACAGTATGAGTTTGGCCATCTGTTCTTGGCTAACAACAGTATTATTTCCTTGTTATTTACAACCGTGTTATGTACGCTAGCTATTTCTCTTTACCGTGATGTTCCACATGGGACCACAGTTTACCTCTTTAGGGGTTCTCATGATACCTACCAAATAAAAAAAACCAAAACGTGGATAACACAAATCATTTATTTAGTTTCTTAATTTAATAAAATTCCTGATACTTGCCCTAGCCAGTGATTTCCACACCCTGCCATGGTTATCAGTAAAATTTCTTTCCAAATCTTAATAATAACAGATAAAATAGAACTACTTTGGTTGGACAAGTTTAGGAAGAAGTGCCCATTCATCATTTCTCTTCCCAGCCACAGAGACATCATTGAGTTGAGACTAGGAAATTGCTGTTATATTTATTATCACAGAAGCACAATGAAGTTGAAGAACTATTGCCAACAGTTCCTGTAACAGCTCATAGAATCAAAGATTTCTAAGCAGTAAGGCTCCAGACAGAGTCCAGCACAGATTTCTTACATAGGGAAGAAATGAGACCAAGGGGCAGAAAGGATTCCTAGATCAAGGCTATACTGTTGGTTCCTGGTAAAGCCAGACTCTGTTCCTGGTTTCCCATCCAAGGTTACTCTGGCCTGCCTTCTTTTTTTTGCGGGGGGGGGGCTGTTTCTTATTACTTACTTTCTCTGATTTCTGAGTAAAACAAGCACTTCTGAGAGTTTGGAAAAATCCGTGCATACTAAACAATGATTTAGAAAAGGAAACAGCAGCTTTATTTCAACGAGAAAGGCCACAGAGAGTCACTTCAAAACCAGTAGTCCTGATGATCCATTTGTTTGGGCTACCTCCCACCCCTTTCCGAAAAAAGTCAAAACTAAAAACTGTAAACCATGCCTGGTGGCTTACACCTGTAATCCCCATACTTAGGAGACTGAGACAGGAGGATTCCAGGTTCAAGACCAGTCTCTGCAACTTAGGGAGCCCCTCAGCAATTTAGCAAGACCCTGTTTCTAAATTTTAAAAAAAAGGGCTGGGGATGTAGCTTGGGCATAGAATGCCCCTGAGTTCAGTCCCCAGTACTATACATAAATAAATTTAAAAAAATGAAGCTCAATGTCTTTGTGCATGCCTATAATCCCAGTACTTGGGAGACTGACACAGGAGGATCTCAGGTTCAAGGCCAGTTTCAGCAATTTAGCAAGACCCTAGTTCAAAATAAAAAGGGCTGGGGTGTAACCTCAGAGGTAGAATGCCTCTGGGTTCAATCCCCAGAAATCCCCCACACCAAAAAATAAAAAATGTAGCTGCTACTTTTAGGACAGGGCCTTAGCAAACTTGTCTTTCATCTATCACAACAGATTATTTTTTTCTCAGATTAACTGTTGCTATGCTGAGGTAAGGGGTACCCAATACTAAGAAAAAATGTAAGAAATGGTGTCTTTTATTATTTCTGTGCTGGAAAACCAGAGTATCAATTTATCGTATATATGTAGATACGGTAGTTTATATGTTTCTCAAGACCTGGTAGTTGGAGAAAGTACAGAAAGAAAAGGATGACGTGTGTGTGTGTGTGTGTGTGTGTGTGTGTGTGTGTGTGTGGTGTGTTACTGGGGATTGAATCCAGGAGTATTCTACCTCTGAACTATACCCCCAGCCTTTTTTTATTTTGAAAAAGTGTCTTGCTAAGTTACCCTGCTCTGGCCTTGAACCTGTGATCCTCCTGTCTCAGCCTCCCAAGTACTGGGATCACAAGCATCTGCCACTACCACATCTGGCTAGAGAAGATGACTTAAGACTGGTACTTACTTCTTTTATTCATTTACCCCCACCCCCTCTCTGTGGCATTGACTTTGCTTATCAGTGATTTCCCTGGCCCAGCCTTTTCTGTATGTGTATATAATTGTTGCTTGTTAGCCATTCTAGAAACACAATGGGAATTTAGGTAGAAAAAAACCTTTCTGAACATTAGGAATTCATGCTTAATTACCTGTCACAAAAATACTGAAAAGTTCTGGAAACAGTCTTAAAATAACTATGTGTGTGTGTGTGTGTGTGTGTGTGTGTGTGTGTGTGTGTGTGTATACTGAAACAGAAGAACAAGTATTTGCATTATTTGATTTCCTGAGGCAAAAATATGTTCCATGGTTCCTTCTGAGTGCTTTAGTAACTAGCTAAAGGAGTGGTTTGTTTAAAACCTTTTTCCAGACTGGCGTGGTGGCACATGCTTGTAATCCTAGTACTGGGAGGCTGAGACTGGAGAATCACTGGTTCAAGGACAGCCTCAGCAATTTAGTGAGGTTCTCAGCAATCTAGTGAAACCCTGTTTCCAAATAAGAAATAAAACCAGTGTGAGGATGTAGCTTGGAGGTAGAATGCCTCTGGGTTAAATTCCCAGTACTACTACTACTACAAAAAAAAAAAAAAAAAAACTTTTCCCACTGTCTGTGTGTGGGGTGGGAGATACTGGGAATTGAACCTAGGGACATTCTACCTCTGAACTACACCCCAAACCCTATTTTAATTTTTTGTTGTTGTTGCTTCGAAACAGGGTCTCGCTAGGTTACTGATAGTCTTGCTATGTTTCTGAGGCTGGCCTCCAACTTGCAATTCTCCTGTCTCAGCCTCCGAAGTACTGGGATTACAGGCGTGAGCCACCATGCCCGGCCTTTTTCCACTTTTTAAGAAAATTTAGCAGGACACGTACTTCCTTCCCTCAATGATCACTGAACAACCAAGTCCATCCTGCCATGCGCCGCAGCAGGAGTTTGTAGGTTGTACTCTCCATGCAGGCAGTTGGAATGGCCAGTCCTTCCTAAGGTTTAAGAAAACATGAAAACCACAAAGAATGTTTGAAATTATTTTCTCTTGGTTGGTGGGAGAGATGCCTTTCCTCAAGGAAAATACCTTAGGCCAAGACAAAGCCATATTCATTCAAAATATATTGTTTAGTAATTTCACAGACTATGCATTTTATACACTTTACTTTCAATGCAAGGATTTCACTTTTCTAGGAAAGTTTATAAGCAAAATGAAACAGGAAGACAGGCAGAGGATAAAGTGTTAAAAAGAGTTAACTAGGCCAAAGGCAAGGGCAGTTGAGAGATGCTGATTCTAGTACCTTGAAAGGAAACCAGTCAATGTGGATGTGATTTCTGTCTAGGGGTCATTCAAGAGCACCTGGCTGGTTTTATTTATAAGGCAATTGTCAAATCAATCTGTAGAATATGCATGAGGCGAAACGCAGAGGTGGAGTATTATTCTAGATCATCTGTAACTTTTCAAATGCAACCTTCATGCTGAAATTCCAGGGAAAATGTAAGTGACTCCACTAAAGAAACCTGTCAATCAGTCAAGTGTGTTTATTTATTGTCCCCCTGTGCCAGGCACAGTTCTAACCCATATGAAATGATACAAAATAAAGAATAGTCATCACCCTTACAGTCTCGTGAGAACAAATGGATTAAAACTGCAGACGCACACATATATACTCACCGTGGGTGGTCAGGGAACTCAACTATATGGATATTCAGCAACCTCAATTAGAAAAATCCTGATTAGAAAACTAAACTTACAAAACTGGAAAGACCAAAGAATAATAGCATATTACAAATAGATTAAAATAGCTCATTATGATTAAAGTTGGAACACTTTCCTTCTTCTTCATCAGTTTACGAAATACTTTTGGAACACATGTATTGTACAAATATTGATTCTCACTGATGTTGAGGAGCTGCTAATGAGAATAAAATAACAAGGCTTGTGTCCGCTAAACTGCAAATTCCTTAACTCAAAGACGGTCTTTATTTGCCTTTAGATCCAGCATTCTGAAGATCGAAAAAGCAAAGGAGTGAGAATAAATGAAGAGAAGCCAGGTGTGGTGGTGGCGCACGCCCAGTACTTGGGAGGTGGAGACAGGAGGGTTGCAGGTTTGAGACCAGCCTAGGCAACTTAGCAAGAACCTAAAAGGGCTCAGTGGTTAAGTTCTGGGCTCAATCACCAGTAAAACACACACACACACACACACACACACACACACACACACACACCGAATGAAGAGGACTCTGGTTGGTAAAGATTTCAAAGGCGAGGGAGGTAGAATATATTATTTTATATTTTTTATTTAATAAATTTATTTAATAAATTATTTTATATTATTTTATATTGTATTTTTCAGTGCTGGGAAATGAAACCAGAGTCTCTCCCAGCCACTACTGAGCTATACCTCCAACCCCCAAATTCGAAGAAGGAAACTCTAACCTAGCTGTCAGACTTCACAGTGCCCACAGAAACAAGAAAAGGACTAGGATATTCCAAGTAGAGAAATCTGGTTGGTTGACCTCATGTGACGTCCAAGTGTAGAAAGAGGGCTTGGCATTTTCAGCATGGCAGAAGAAGGCCAGCTCCTGGTTCAGTCCAGCAGTGTATCCCTGCACAAAGCCACTTCTTCATTTTGGGAACGTTGTTATCTTAGGTGTCCATACCAGCCCAAGCATGCCTGTGGTTGGACTGTTTCCACTGACTTAACAAAAGCTTGGGGATACTTCTGACTTGTATGCCATTGCATTTGCTTGATATTATTTTTTTTGCATTGCATTTTGATATTTATTACCCCCAAAGCTTCACTTCTTCAGCTTTCTGACTCTATGCTTGTGCCTTCAGCACTTTCACAAGGATTTTCTGCTCCTGGATAAGGAAAGCGTTTGGTACTGTCACAGGCACATGTGGCACACATGGAACCACCAGGGGCCCCGGCGACTTGTTCTTTCGTTTTAGACAACCTCCTAAGAACTTCGGGCCTCTGCCTGAACCCCTCCAAGTCAGTCTGGGCACCGGCCCCGTGGGGATTTTGGTGCTGTCTCACCCATCTTGGTATACAGGCAAACAGTAATCAGGGGTTCTGGACAGCCTCTTTCGCAGAAGGCTGCGTTGTAGGAAGGCCCCAGAAGGTTAAGTCAAACGAGGGACCATAATGAGTGTCCCTAGACTCCACTCCGAAAGAGCTCCATGAATGCTGTCCAACCAGTAGGTACATTTCCCCAGGGCAGAGCCTTTGGTGTTTTGGAGCATTAGCCACAGCGCCGGCTCCCAGCACAGTGCCCAACACGGTGGGCATTCAATCTGTATTTGTTAAGCTATTTAGTTTAATACTTTAAATATTTTGGGCTTTTTTTAATGTTTGCTTTTTCCATCCTGCTGCACATTGGAGGGAACTATTTGAATTCAATTTCCTTTCGTCCTTCAGTGCAAAAGCTCTGGCTGCGGGTGCTGGCACAGTCCTTCGGGGAGTGAGGATCCCCTCGGAAATTAATGAGGAGCCACAGGCCCGGCGCGGTGGGGGAGAAGGCGGCGAGTCGCGGGGAGTCCTGTCCCACTTCTGCCCTCGCAGCGCCCGGCACCACCCCGCGCTCCTAGCTTGGGGCTGGGGGGGCCGGGCCGCGCGGGTCCCGGACGCCGCAGCACCGGGCCGGGCCAGCACCTGTTGGGCTCCCGGGCGCCGACCCGCGCCCCGCCGCCCGCCCGCGGGGGAAGGTGGAGACGAGGGGCGGCGCGGCCGGCGGCCTCCCTCCCCGCCCCGCGCCCCGGCGCCGCGCCGAGCACCGGGGTGACGCGAGCCCGCGGGGGAGGGACGCCGCCGCGCCCGGGGACCCGCCGCGGGGTGCACAGGGCGCGCCGCCCGGGAGGACTGGGGCGGAGACCCGCGGGGTGCACAGGGCGCGCCGCCCGGGAGGACTGGGGCGGAGACCCGCGGGGTGCACGGCGAGCGCGCAGCCCGGGAGGACTGGGGCGGAGACCCGCGGGGTGCACAGGGCGCGCAGCCCGGGAGGACTGGGGCGGAGACACGCCGCGGGGTGCACAGGGCGCGCCGCCCGGGAGGACTGGGGCGGAGACCCGCGGGTGCGCGCCGAGCGGCGGCGCTCGGGGGCTGCGGCGGACCGGCCGGGACGGCCCGCGCCCGGCTTCCCCTCCCCCTCGGGCCCGGGCGGGGTGGGCGGGAGCGCCGCCGAGCGCATCTATTGGCAGCGCGGTGATTGATCGGACCGCGCGGGCGACCGGGCCAGACCCGCGGGGCGCGACCCTCGAGCGCCCGCCGCGCCCGGCCCGCCGACAGGTGCGCCCACGCCGCGGGCCCCGCCGCCCCCACCCGCCGCGCCCCCACCCCACCCCCACCGCCCGGCGCAGCTCGGGATTTGTTTAAACCTTGGGAAACTGGTTCAGGTCCAGGTTTTGCTTTGATCCTTTTCAAAAACTGGAGACACAGAAGAGGGCTCTAGGAAAAAGTTTTGGATGGGATTATGTGGAAACTACCCTGCGATTCTCGGCTGCCAGAGCGGGCTCGGCGCTTCCACCCCCGTGCAGCCGTGCCCCGGCGCTGGTGAGAGACCGGGAGCCGCCGCTTCCCCAGTGCCCGCCGCCACTGAGCCCTCGCCCTGCAGCCAAATGCTCCTCTTCGGGCTTCTCCTGCTGACATCCGCCCTGGCCGGCCAGATTCGCGGGACTCGGGCTGAGTCCAACCTGAGCAGCAAGTTCCAGCTCTCCAGCAACAAGGAGCAGAACGGTGAGTCTCTGCCCCGCTCGCCCCTGCCCGTTCCGCGCTGCTCGCGTAACGTTGGCATTGTGCGTCGCTGTGTGATGGACACCGGGCTGCGGGGGTCTCCCGGTCTCCCTGGCGGTGTAAATGCGCGCCCCGTTCCTTGGCGCGGACTTTCGGAGGTAACGTGTAGTTTGCCACTTCGGGAGCTGCAGCAGAACTCTGACCCGGGCCACTGCAGTCCGAGCTGGGGAGAGGACTGTCTGGGAGCGATGGTGAACGTCAGCGCAAACGCACATTGCAGGGTCGCTCGGTGCCAGAGTTAGAAGTTCAAGAACTGCCTCTAAAAGCCGAATCCAAAATGAATGAGTCTTGGCGTGTTCAACTTTACTCAGATTTGTGTGTGTGTGTGTGTGTGTGTGTGTGTGTGGTGCTTCAGGAAATGTATCAACCACATTAATTGAAAACACTCGAGGTGGAAAGACATCAATTAATCAATAAGTAGATAAATACAGAGGTCAAGAGGCTGTGCGGACGCTCTTAGGGGAATGAAAAAAAAGTACTTTTCTTGTGCTCTACTTTTTTTTTTTTAAACGTGCCTTTGTACTCCAAAGTCCCTACTTTTCTGGTGGTGTGTTTTTTGTACGTGTTAGTGAATGACTGCTATTTTGTGTGTGCTGGAAACGACTTAATCCTGCATAGGAAATGAGAATTACTTTGAGCTTTCAAGTGTACCTGAAATGTTTAGAAAACTCTCAAATGCAAGTTCCCCTGGGCTGGGGTTGCACAAAGCTGGAGAAAGGCTCCTTTCATAAAGCCAGGGAAGCTTCGGGGTGTGTAATTTGCTTAGCCTCTGAACCCCATATGATTTACATCATTCAATTTCTAAACTCTTTTTCTCTTGATCTACCATTATGAAGTCATTTTTGAGAATCCTTTGTAAATAGAAATTTTATCCTGCACATGAAACCACAATGTTAGTGCAGGCCGTCTAAAATTGGAATATTAAACACTCCGTTTACAAGTGGTGGCTCTGACTGTTATTTGGAAAGAAATGCACATGCTTCTCTGCCTTGTGTGTCATCTGTTTACAATGCAGAGATGCTATCACTTCACTAACCAGGTGAGATGAGCACAAACAGCATACCTGGGAAATCAGAATGAAGCACGCTCTATTTTTAAGTCAGGGTGACTCTACAAATGGGGGTGTTTCAAAGCTTCGACTCTATCTTTAAACTCTATAAAGTGCTCATCTTTAAGAAAGCACAGAATGTTCTAGAGTACAAAAATAGGTAAAATAAGTATTCGTGGGATATTATTTGTATTTGTCGCTTGTGCGCCAAGACATAGTATCACATTTATCAGCCAATATACATGTAATTGCGCCCTACAACTTGCTAATGTGATGGCTCATGGCACCTGCAGCCTCCTTGAACTGATCAAAGGGCAGCCTAGGGATCCACCTCTAATCACGGGACCTGCAGAGGCCTGGGAGAAAGTGATCAAAGGAGCCACAGCACCAGCTGTACCGGGCAGGAAGCAGATCAGACCAACTTTTGTTCTTTTTCGTGTAAAGTAAATGTCCCCTTCAAAATATTGCTTCTTACTAGACAAGCATCTCCATGATGACAGTAGTGCACAATATTCCTGGCTTCTGTTTTGACTTTTATTGTTCCGGTCCCATGTTGTCTCTCTCCTCCTGCCATGTCTTGGCATCTCCTGGATTCCCTTGCTACCTGTGCCTCTTCTCCTCTCTGTAGTTGTCTCTTGTGATCTGCATGCTATCATCCCTTTGCAATGCGCCCCGGAGCTTTCAGGCAGCCTGCAGTCCTTGGCCACTTGACTGAGTAGGTTCACACCCTCAGAAGAGGTGAGCTCATTAAGCCAGCCACACACATTCTGTTGCCATCTGAGGCTGGGCCATTTCCATTCCCAAGATGCGTGATGCTAAAAATAGCCTGGCTGTTTCCTAATTTGTGGGCAGAGGATTGGGCTATGTTTAGCTCCTGGACAGTTGGAGGCAGGAAGTAACTAGAAGTAGAGAACTACTCACCTTGTAGTTTTTAGCCTAAGGAGAAGTGGAGCTGGCAGGCGCTAGGGGGCAATATAGAGCTATTTTTCCTGCACATGCTCAGGTTGATTTTTATGCTTCATTAAGGTTCCAGGATTTGAGGATAACAGGTGGGTACTGAAGAAGATCCCCTGGAATGTGACCAGATTTGCTGGAATAACAACGTGTTCTTTTTCTGCTTCTTCAACTTGAAAAATTTTCATTCCCTTTTTTGGGTATTTTTGGCCCTTGTATTGAGTTATGATTGATTTTTGATCATCATATTGCTCTCTGTTTTGATGATTATTTTTGTAAGTACAGACCCTCCCTGAGGAGACCACGTGGAAAATGCCATGGGCCCAGTGTGTGTATTGTATCATTTTGTGAAATGTCTTCCCAGTGCTAAATACACGTTGATCTGTTGTGATTGTAAGAGCTCAGGTCTGCTCTCAAGGGTTCCTCCCCATGAGTTTGGGAGACTTCTCCTGAGAAGCCCAAACTCTCAAATCATGTTTGCTCAGTCAGATCCCTAGGTCTCCTCAGTTTCATATTAACTTGGTGTCATAAATGAAATTGATTGCTATAGCTTTGCCAGTGCCAGTGCTAGATATATGAATTTAGATGGGTATATGTGGGCATACTTCAAAATTAGAGGTCAGTGTCATTTACCCTATTATTACTTGTCTGATTTTTGACCTAGTATAGGATTGCAACTCTTGTCACTTCACTGTAAAAACAGCTTTATCCTCCAATAATGTATGTTACCTTTTTGTAGTACTGGGGACTGAACCTAGGGCCTCACACATCTTAGGCAAGTGCTCTACCTCTGAGCAACACCCCCCAGCCCTTATCCTTCCTTCCTAAACTTACTTTAAACCCTGATCACTCATGTATAAAACTAGGGTCTTCTGATTTAACTTAAGGAAAGAGATAAAAGATAGCACTGATTTGCTTTGAAAGCTTCTGGCTGTCTGTCTATGGGAAAATACTAATATCAAAGGGTACGCATTTTAGATGATGTCTACCATTAAATGATTAAATTTTGGCATGGTGCTTCTGAGTTGCAGGAGGAGGAATCATATGTACTCATAAACAAAACAAAACAAACAAAGCTTATTTTTTTCCATTGCATATAGCCCAAATCAATGACAATCTCAGAGTTGTTAGAATAATGCTTCTCCTATCTTGTGTCATTGGTGACTTTACCTATAACCTGAAACATTCTTCTTACTTTTCTTGTATTCATTAATCATTTTGAGTGGGAATTTGCCTCTGTTACTTAGCATTAGCCTTCTGAGCATTAATTATTATATGTGCTCTCCTCTTCAAGGGCTTATGAGCATGTAGGCAGTCAGCTTTGGGAACTGTGGCCCCCTGGAATGCCTGTTTGCCTGTATCTTGTGTTTGAATTTTCAGCCCTCCCTTAGTGCCAGCTTTCTGTTCCTGCTGCTTCCACTATGCCCACCCCCATGGCCCCACTCATTTTAGGTGGCAGCTTCAAAGCTCTTTGATTAGCAAACAGATAATCAAATCTTTAGAATAGTCTAGCAGTTAATAGGCTCTGACCGAGGGCTGAAGGGACTTTCCTGCAAGTCAGTCCATAAGTTTCAGTGCATGACCTTTGAGACATTTATTTTTGTTATTTAGAGGCTTTCTTTTTAAAAACTTCCTCCTGGTTTTCTGCTCTGTTTGAAAGTGTTGGGGAAGTTGAATAAAGTGCCATTATGTAATGATGAATTTTGTTTTTCACAATAGTGATTAAAAAAAACCCGACCTATTATATGGTAACTTTTTCTCCCTACCAGCTGTTATCTTCTGTATTTAATATGATATGCTTTATATTTAACTCTAAAAGGTATTCAGAAGGTATGAAAGGTCTGTAGGAAGCTTCAGGGTATCATTTGTTAATTACTTGTAAATCATTTGTTAATTATGTGTATCATTTGTTAATTACTTATAAATAGACATTAGGACCCCACTTTAAATTTCCCCAATGGTGTCATCTTGCTGAGCTTTGTCTTATGAACTCGAATTTTAGATTTGTGTATTCTTTTTTTGGAACTGGGGACTGAACTCAGGAATAATCTATGTCTGAGCTACACATCCCCAGCCCTATTTTATTTTTTATTTTGAAACAGGGTCTCACTAAGTTGCTGAGGGTCTTGCTGAGTTGCTGAGGCTGGCTGAGAACCTGTGATCCTCCTGTCTCAGCCTCCCAAGTACTGGGATTACAAGCATGTGCCACCATACCTGGCTGATTTGTGTATTCTTAATTTCATCTTTCCTGAAACTTATTTCTTACATACCTTCTTTATATTTGCTTCCACCTTATTTTTTTCAACCTTTGTAGGGCAAAGATTCTAAATTTTATACCCAAACATTCACAACTTTTATAGAAGCAAAATACTAATGATAATATTATGTATCAAATAATAAGGAATCAAGACATTCATATACCAAAAAAAATTCCTAAGACTACTAAAGTTTTTCCATGGGTTTTGCTTTGTATCAGTCAAAAATGGTAGAAGCCACAAAGTACCTTCATTTACCATTTACTTACTCTAATTTTAATGATTCTGATTGTTTTACGTATGTATGTATGTATGTACGTACGTATGTATTTATTTTGGTGGTACTGGGGATTGAACCCAGGGACATTCTATCTCCGAGCTACACCCCCAGCCCTATTTTTTATTCTTTATAGTGAAACAAGTTCTCACTAAGTTGCGAAGGACCTCACTAAGTAGCTGAGGTTGGCTGCGAACCCGCAATCCTTCTGTCTCTGCCTCCCAAGTACTGGGATTACAAACTTGCCCCACCACGCCTGGCTGATTGTTTTATTTTAAAGCATTATACACAGCCAGAATCTATGTAGCTTCATGTAATCCTCTGTGTGTGTGTGTGTGGGCGGTGGTACTGGGGATGGAACCCAGGGTCATTCTACCTCTGAGCTATACTCCGAGCCCTATTTTATTCTTTCATTTTGAAACGGTCTCACCAAGTTGCAGAGAATCTCACTAAGTTCCTGAGACTGGCCAGGAACCTGTGGTCCTCCTGTCTCAGCCTCTCAAGTACTGGGATTACAAGTGTGCCACCACCTTGCTTGGCTTCATGTAATCTTGATGTAGCCCATTTATTAAACAATCTCTATGTTGTACTTTTTTCCTCCTATACTGTTTCCAACTGATTTTATTTTAATTTTTTTGAATTTTCTTTCCTTTTCTTCTACAAACCTGTGCAGTGTTTGATTTTCAGTTGGTATTCCCCAGTACTTACTACCATACTGATTATTAAAATACTGAACTATTTCCAGTGGGTTGGGAAGGAGCTAGTGCCACTCTTCCAGGACAGACGGACTGACCATCCCAAGCTGCAATGCCTGGCATATTGCGAAGCCTCCGGGACACTCCTTCAACCAGCCGCCTCAGTACTGACTAACCAGTGTTCCTGCCATACTGAGAGCTAAGCATTTTGTCACTTCCTGCCACACTGAGAGCTAAGCATTTTGCCACTTTTAGCGGTTGACAGTTTGGTTCATATTGACGGTTCAGACCCCTATCTTTTCTTCTTCCTGCTCAGCAGCTCAGGTCTGGCCCATGACCTGAAGGACAGGGCCTGAGAGGAGAGGTGGGATAGTGGACATATAGCACCCAGGGCACGGGATCGCAACCATCAGTTGGTTTACCCCTCTGGCTTACTGGCCACTTTTACATGGTGGTAACTTCCTGTCATCTAGATTAAATGGATCACTTTCTCAGAGAGGTCTTTTTTTTTTTTTTTGATACTGCAGACTTTGCCCAGGGCATTCTACCTCCAAGTTACACCCCTAGCCCTTTTTATTTTTTGTTTGGAAACAGGATCTTGCTAGGTTGCTGAGTCTCCCTATGTTGCTGAGGCTGTCTTCAAACCTTTGATCCTCCTGTCTCAGCCTTAAAGAGGTCTTATTTGTGATCATTCAAAGTCACCTCTCACTGTCTTATCAAGGTTAATTAATTGCATAGCACTTACCATTCTTTCCTTCTTTTTGTCCTTCCTTCCTTCCTTTTTTCTTTCCTCTTTCTTATTGTACCCAGGGGCATTCTGGCATTCTACCTCCAAGTTATACCCCCAGTCCTTTTTATTTTTTGAAACAGGGTCTTGCTAAGTTGCTGAGGCTGTCCTCAAACCTATGATTCTCCTTTCTTAGCCTCCTAAGTACTAGTATTACACCTGGCTTCCCGTCGTTTCTTAATACATTGTTTTATTGTATACTTATCCTCTTCTATTCCCACCAAGTCCTTTGAGAGCACGAGCCTTGTCTGACTTGCTTTCTGTAGGAGCTACAACACCTGGAACAGAAAATGGCATACAGTATGTGCCCAGCAAATGCCTGTTGAGTGGTTTTGAATGGAGTGCACTATTAGAGTAAGACTATGATGTTCACAGTAACAGCAGGCCATCTCCGAGGGTGTCATTTTGTTCTTAGAATTTCCATATTTTTGGATCTTATTCATAGGAAAATAAACCTGGGAGAGGTGAGATGTGCAATCAGAGCACTATTTTATGTTAAATATGTTAAATATACGATGCTATCAAGTGAACATGTACCAAACAAGTAGGTAGGTTCCCCAGACCTGAGGTTAGTTGCTCTCTTTAAAGTGCTATGGTTGTGTAAACCCTTGTGTTTTCTGAGGATGGGGTTTTGCCTCTTGAGAATGAGTAGATGATGTCTAGGTCAACATTATCACTGCTGTAATCCAAAAAGACATTTAGAGGAAGGAAGATTTATTTGCTCAGGAGCTCAAGGCCTGGCGGGGGGGAAGCAGAGAGAAGGAGAACACTAGGCTTCACTCTCATATCATAGAGGCTGGAAGCAGAGAGAAAGCAAAGGGAAAGGAAGGATATTAATCCCCAAGGCCACACCCCCAGGGACCCCTCTTTAGCAACCAGGCCCCATTCCAACATTGCTGCCTTGTTTCCATAAGAGCTAGGGGGACATTCTACAGCCAAACCATTACAGATGACAAGTTTGTAAAATGTGGGAGCTTTTCATCTCATCTTTTGCTTGAGCCTCATGAATGACTTGCACAGGCTAAAAATCAGCAAGTGTGGTGCATGGAGCGCTGGAGCTGGGGAGCTCTCAGGGGCCTGTCTCCTCGCTGACCTGCAAATCCAGGCGTGTAGAGTGGAAGTGACTTTGTGGAGGTCACTGTTGACTGCAGCAATAATAAACTGCTAATGTGATATATTTTCCTTATGTTATAGCCAACTAGGTGAATGGAATTATTGTGTCAAAGTTCAGATGATTTTTTATAAAAGCATTTTTCTCTATCATGTTAGAAGGTTGTGTGCTTTGCAGGTTGTGAGGTGAAATTTAGGAATTTTTGCTCTTGGCATTCTTTATAAGAAGAATAAAAAAATCTCATAATAATCACATTAATTGCAGATAACAGATTATCTGGCTAATATTGATTATAATACTTCTGTTGGTATAGACATCTGACAATTTGGCAAATGACAGGACATGATACTTTTAGGATTGTTAACATTAGGTGTTGGGACTTCATATTAATCGGATATACCAGGTCCATAGAAGAATGTTAATTTAATATTTGGTTTATTAATTGATGATGATAAAGAGGATGGTTGACATTGGCATGATTGGTTCTACAAGGGTGTTTATTTTTTTAAAAATTGAATATATCAATTATAGCAGGATATTTCATAGAGTGTTGGTAACTATACCGTAGAAATTAATAAATAATCATGTCTAGTGAACTCTAGAAACAGTTTGTTATTCTTTTGAATGATTGAGTGATTTTAAATTTTATTTATACTCTATTTTATAGGGTATTCTATTTGGAAGTCTACATTTCTCTTCAAGGTCAAGAGCATCTTAAAATAAATTCATAGTGATGAACCGGAATGGTTTGCCTATAACTATATTAGTTTAACCTTTTAAAAATTTTGTTTGTGAAGTTCCTAAATCTGAAAACAAAAGGAGCTAAAATTGTAAAGATAATAATAATTACATTCATCATTAAAGTCAAATTGTTCGAGTGGGATTTTTGCAACACCAACTCATTTCATTTTTTTCCTTCATGAGAATACATTTTAAATTTAGGTTAGCTAATTTTATCTGTCCATTAGACTTGCATTAGATTTTGTGTGTCACCTTAAAGAGGTTGTTTCTAGTCCCCTGGTGACTGCATAGTCGCCTCCTTGGACATTTGCCTCGTGTCTAAACCAAACCATCTTGTGCCAGGCTGACTTCACTAATTTTGCTTTCTTGGTGTTCTGCATAATTACTCTTTTATTTCCAAGCTGTGATGTTTTTATACTTGGCCTTATACATCTCAAGTAATAGTTGAGTCATTTCTCAATCAGTTGTGCTGAGTCATTCGGGGTTTTTGGGGGTCGGAGGCAAAGTGGAGTCTGATTCCTATAGGAATCCAACGTCCCTAAACTGCATAAGGCACACTGATGTAAATGCAGGGTGCAGATTGGCATTGCTCTTATGTACACTGTGCATTGAAAAACTAGGAAGGACACAGGAGTAGCAATATTTAGACGCATTCTTTGGAAGTAGTTGGATGGGTCTCATGTCTCTGCGTGAGTTTGGAGTTTTGCAAAGCTTAATGATTCCCCAGGAGTGCCTGTTAGGTGCCACATTTGTGCTTAGTGTTTGCAGATAGTATACAGTTTATCTGCAAACATCCTCTTGAGGTATTCAGAAAAACAAGAAGCTTACCTAAGTTCCCACAGCTGGTAAATATTTCAACCAGGGTCTGACTTCAAGCCAGGACTGAGAGCCATGCGCCTCTTCCTTTATAAGTTAGATGGTCTAATGTTTTATTAGAACACTGCCTTCATTCAGCAAATATTTATGAGCATGTGTGGTGTGCTAAAGCTCTGCCTTGCGTGCTGGGTACATGAAGAAGAAGATGTAGCCCCTGCCCTTGAAAACTTGGTGTGAGAATTTCAGATCCACCCTTTACCTGGTGATCTATTGGTTTTGTGCTCAAAATGCTATGGGAGCATGGGGTATCCCATTTCATTAAAAAAAATCCTCTGTGGA
>PVJS01029053.1:0-25059 GCA_004027185.1 Glis glis
ATAAATATATACTATATATACACAATATGTTGTATTTATTGTATATATTTAGTATATATATACATATATACATATATACACAATATAAATATATACTATATATACAATATGTTGTATATATACTAAAAGTATATATAAAGAATTTATTTATAATATAAAGATTTTGCAAGCTAGTTTCTAAACACAGCTATTATTCAAATACAAATCATATGCACTTACAGTTGAACCATCTACTAATCTAATCGAATAATCTAATCCAATAATCTATAAGAAACAGTCAAAACTCATCACTTTCTAAGGATTTTATCATAATGTACCGCCATCCAGGTCCTCCAGGTTATTTCTATGTGTCTGTATGGAGGAAGTGCTACGTAATGGCGTGTGACGGGATGCCTCTCCCCAGCGCTGTATTCATTGACGCCATATTGGCATCCTGTCTTTGGTGAGAGTATTGACACCATAGCAATGGGTGAAAGCTAAGACAGAGAGCCCCCTGCTGAGCATTTACCAGCACACCACGGTGAAGGGCCAATGGGGTCAGTGTTAGAGCGGCTGGTTTACATAGACACCCGTTTCCAGCATCGTGCATGACAATTACGGATTTGTTCTCTTCAAATCAACATCAGCCTGGACCCATTGTCTAACCACGCGTGCTGAAAAATCCTCATTTGCACATCCTCTGCCCCTCCCATCCAGCTTCTACCCATTTTTCTTCTGCCTTGTGACCTTAGAATCTGATCTCTAAGAAAAGAACCCCTCAGGGACCCCTTCCCTTCTAGTCCCATGGAGTTTGGCCAAATACAAGACTGAAAAGCAGGGGCCAAGTTGTTTTTTGTTGTTGTTGTTGTTTGTGGTGCTAGGAATTGAACCCAGGGGTATTCTACCTTTGGGATACATCCCCAGCCCCACTTATTTTTTTATTTGGAAACAGGGTCTCACTAAGTTGCTAAGGGTGTCACTAAGTGGTTGAGGCTGGCCTCAAACCTGAGATCCTCCTTTGAACTTGGGTTACAGGCGTGCACCACCACACCTGGCTAAGAGTTTTTTTTTTAAACATGATCATTTTGCCATTGTCATATCTACCAAAATCAATAATCTCCTGATATGAGAGTTTCCCTAATTATTTCAAAGAGAATGCTTATGTAGTTGGTTTGAACTCATCAGAATCCAAACAAGGTTCACACATACCATGTGGTTGCTTTATTTTGTTGTTGTACTGGGGATGGAACCCAGAGGGATTCTACCTCCGAGCTACACCTCCCAGACCTATTTATTTTTTATGTTGAAACAGAGTCTCACTAGGTTGCTGAGAGTGTCACTAAGTTGCTGAGGCTGGCCTCCAACCTGCAATCCTCCTGTCTCAGCCTCCCAAGTACTGGGATGACAGGCAGGTGCCACCATACCCAGCTCCATTTGGTTGTTATAGTCTTAGATATCCTTTTTTTCTATTAATGACATCTCCCCCTTTTAAAATAAGATTGATTTTTTTTGAGATGCTGAGTCATTTGTGTTATGGAACATCCACATTCTTGTCATTGAATTTCTTCTTCTATCCTTGGTCTCTCTCTTAAACTGCTGTCAGATCCAGGAGGTAGCTCGAAGGAGATTCGATGGTTAGGTAAGAGTGTTTAGGGCAGTGTCTGTATTTCCCAGTGCAACTGTACTGAGTATAGATTGAGTCAACTGGCACCAAAAATGTTTCCAGCTAAACTATCACTGTGAGAAACAGTGGTGTCACGCACCAGGGCTGTGTGCTTGGAAATGCTGCTTGGGCCCATTTGGAGTGGCTATGATAAGATAATCAGTTCTTGAAAGGGTCAAATGTGAAGCAAATCTTTACCTTTGAAACTAAAATCCCTGCAGAATTCCAGCAGTTTAACCCAGTTTTGCCCGAATCAGGAGCTGTGTCCATCTGGCCCTGAATACAAAGCTCTTCATGGTGTGTGTCATGGAAGGTCCCCATCATACCCTGCCTTAAATCACCTGCCCGGGTACTATGAGGCAGAGGTTCCCACATAGGGGCATTTGCCTCCAGGGACACTTGGAAACATCTGGAGACATTTTAGCTGTCACAACTAGGAGGTGGAGTGATGAAGGCATTTCGGGGACAGAGGCTAAATGTTGCTAAATGTAATGAACAGGGCAGTCCCCCTTCTATGCACAAATAATTATCTGACTCAAAATGTCAGTAGTACTGAGGCTGAGAAACTGCTCAAGCCAGACGTGGTGGTGCACGCCTGTAATTCCAGTCCTTGGGAGGCTGAGACAGGAGGATGGCAGGTACAAGGACAGACTCAGCCATGTAGCAAGACCCTCAGCAACCTAGCAAGACCCTGTTTCAAAACAACAACCAAAAAATGAAAAGCACATTCTAGAGGTAGAATGCCCCTGGGTTCAATCCCCAGTACCATAAACAGACAGACAAACAAACAAACAAACAACAACAAAACTCTGCTCAAAGAGCCCAGTGAATTCACTTTTGATGAGCAGGAAAAGCCACCATCTAATTAGCAGAATGACACTAGTCCACTTCCCCACACACCAAGCAGCTGCTGCTCTGAAATCCTGACGCAGTGCTCCTACACAGGCAGACAGTAAAACACTTTTAGAGTCTCACCTTCTCTATTTCAGTGCCTCCTAGCACAGCGCTAATTTAATTACGGGAGCATAAGCCGTCGGGAAGAGGGCTCATGCTGTGGTCCAGGGGAGTTATATCGCAGAGACCGAGATGGGCAAGGACTCTGAATCTCAGAGGTGACATTCCCCCAGTGGCCTGTGTCTGAACACCAGCCAATACACAACAAAACCCAGTCTTGCTGGGGCCCTGCGTCTGGGTGCTCCTGTCAACGGGGACATGGCCCAGAGTCAAGGCTGTGCTCGACTGTGAGCATGTCTATCAGCAACAACACCAACGCACGTTCACTCCCTTTCTAACAGCAGCCAGGCTCACTGCACAGTGTTTTGTTCTGAATCTACTTAACAGCTCCATTGAGTAGATCCCGCTACCACGCTGTTCTTCTAAACAGATGAGAAAAAAAAAATAAAAAAGACACAAAGAGGTCAAGAAATTCACTCAAGATCACACAGGGAGTCAGCAGTGGTTGGTGGCCGGCCACATGGTCCGATTTCTGAGACATAACAATTCAGCTCTCCTGTTCATTAGGAAGGGGACGGATGGCCCACCAGCTAGTGTTGGCTGCAAATGCTGTTCTCAGGATGGTAGGGAGAATCGTCCCAGGGTGTACACACACACACGCACACACACACACACACACACACACACACACACAGCTGCTAACTCGATAGGTCACCAGACTACTCTTTGGTCAAGAGCCATGGGCACACAAGAATGTATTAATAATAAACACCAAGAACGGCCCGAGAGCCCATCCATCAAGTTCATAATGGCTCCTTAAGTAACTTCCAACAGGTGCCCGCGGCTTCCTTGGGGGACCTGCTGGCCGGGCACGGAGGAGCTTCAGCAGGAGGAGGATGCCCTGCTGCAGCTGGTGCATTAATACTTGATGAGACTGACCTACTAACTCGCCCCTGAAGGAGCCCCGAGTCTCTCCACTCTGCTGCTCTCCCAGCGAAGAAGAGAAGTGCTCCGAAATAACTCCTGAAGACGGGCTGGCTAGCACAGGTCCCGCCATGCTCTTGACCCCCAGTGCTCCCGCGATTCATCCTCTGTCTGTTCTTACTATGTTGGGGTGCACTTGAGAACATAGGGACTTAACATGTTCCTCCTCCTCCTCCTCCTCCTCCTCCTCCTCCTTCTCCTCCTTCTTCTTCTCCATCTCCTCTTCCATCTCTTCCTCTTCCTCCTCCTCCTTCTTCTTCCTCCTCCTCTTCCTCCTTCTCTATCTCTTCCTCTCCCTCCTCTTCTTCTTCTTCTTCTTCTTCTTCTTCTTCTTCTTCTTCTTCCTTCTCCTACTCCTCCTTCTCCATCTCTTCCTCCTCCTCCTCCTCTTCTTCATCCTCTACCTTCTCCTCCTCCTCCTCCATCTCTTCCTCTTCTTCCTTCTCTTCTTCCTCCTCCATCTGTTCCTCCTTTTCCTCCTCCACCTCCTCCATCTGTTCTTCCTCCTCCTCTTCCTCTCCTCCTCCATCTATTCCTCATCCTCCTGTTTCTCCTCCTTCTTCATTTCCTCCTCTTCCTCTTCCTCCTCCATCTCCTCCCCCTCCATCTCCTCCTCTATCTCCTCCTCCTCCATCTCCTCCTCCTTCTCCTCCTCCTCTTCCTCCTCCTCCTCCTCCTCTTCTTCTTCTTCTTCTTCTTCTTCTTCTTCTTCTTCTTCTTCATCTTCTTCTTCTTCCTTCTCCTACTCCTCCTTCTCCATCTCTTCCTCTTCCTCCTCCTCTTCTTCATCCTCTTCCTTCTCCTACTCCTCCATCTCTTCCTCTTCCTCCTTCTCTTCTTCCTCCTCCTCCATCTGTTCCTCCTCTTCCTCCTCCACCTCCTCCATCTGTTCTTCCTCCTCCTCTTCTTCCTCCTCCTTCTCTTCCTCCTCCTCCTCTTCCTCTCCTCCTCTATCTCCTCCTCCTCCTCCTGTTTCTCCTCCTTCTTCATTTCCTCCTCTTCCTCTTCCTTCCTCCTCCTTCATCTTCTCTTCTATCTCCTCTTCTTCCTCCTCTTCTTCCTCCTCCTCCACCTCCTCCTTGTGCTACTGGGGATTAAACCCAGAGCATTCTACCTCCAAGCTACACACCCCCTCTCCTTTTTATTTTGAAACAGACTCTCACTAAGTTGCTGAGGCTGGCCTTGAATCTGCAATCCTCCTGTCTCAGCCTCCGAAGTACAGGGATTACACCTTGCTTGCCATCCACCTTTTGCACAAATCTCAGTAGGATATTCTCCGGAAGGTGACCAGTGGCACATGGGCCGCGATGTCTTTCTCTAGCTTTCCAGGAAGCAGGCAGTGCAGGGTGGGAATTAAAGGCACATGCTTTGGGGTCCTCCAGCCTGGGTCTGAGTCCTGTCCACCATGTCCTAGCTCTCTATCCTTGTTTGCTCCCTTGAGGCTGGACTTGGCCCACCTTCCCACATCCTCCGTCCCACCTGTCCCTCAGACCTCATTTTGCAGCCTCCTTTAGTGACAATCCAGCTGGGCAGGGGTCCTGCCTCTCAGCTTACTCTGACGCTTCCCATCTCCCGAATGCCCTTCCCTCAGACGTCCACCTGGCTGGCTTGCTCACTCCCCGCCCTGCTCAAATCCGCCTTCGGGGGGGACCATAGAAAGGGGGACTTTGTCCTCTGATTCCACTTTAATTTTTTCCACTCACCTGATATTCAGTTGATTATTTTTTATTTAGTATGGGGATTGAACCCAGGGACATTCTACCTCCGAGCTCCACCCCTCGCTCTATTTAATTTTTAAATATGAAACAGGGTCTTGTTAAGTTGCTGAGAGTCTCGCTAAGTTGCTGACACTGGACTCAAACCTGTGATCCTCCTGTTTGAGCCTCCCAAGGACTCAGATTGCAGGCATGCGCCACCACTCCTGGTTTATAGTTGATTACTATTTTGTTGTTGTTGACGTGTCTCCCCCACTGGAATGTAAATTTTGTCAGAGAAAAGACACTATGGCTGAATGTTTGCATCCCCTAAACCCCAAATTCCCATGTTGAAACCTCACCAATAAGGTGGTGGTGTCAGGAGGCAAAGCCTTTGGAAGGTGTTATAGTTAGGTATAGAATACTCCCTGAAGAGCTGGTACATTGGTATTTGTAGTTGATGTAATTGCGTCATGGGGGTTGTAGTCTCATCAGCCCATACATCCACTGTAATGGATCTACTGGGTGGTAACCTAGGTAGGTAGGGTGTGGCTAGAGAAGGCAGGTCCCTGGGGGTGTGGCCTGCAGGATTATATATGGTCCCTGATCATCCCCTTGCTTGTTTTTGCTTCCGGCCCCCATGATGGGAGGAGCAGAGCCCATGTGCTCTCCCTCTCTCTGCCTCCTGCTGCCATGGTCTGAACTTCAGCTCTGTACCCTAGTTTCACATGGATTGAACTCCAAGATCTCCAAAAACCTGTGAGCAAATACCTCTTCCTTCCTCTAAGTTGTATGGTCGGGTTTACTGGGTTGTAACAGTGAGAATGCTGACTCAGACAGGAGGTGATCAGTCTTGAGGGGGAATCCCCCATGGGTGGGATTAGTCCCCTTCTGAGACCCCAGAGAACATGAATCAGGAAGCAGCCCTCGCCTGACACGGAAGCTGCTGGCACCCTGATCTTGGACTTCCAGCTTCCAGAACTCAGAGCAAGTAAGTCCTGTTGCTTATCAGCCTTCCAGTTACAGAAGCCCTAAAGGACAAAGACAAAGGACTTTGCCTCCTTTGTCCATTGCATAACTTTCAGGACCCAGAACGGTGCCGGGCACACGGCTGTCACTTATGAACTGTGTTTATTGACTGACCTTGATAAATATCCCAGGGACTGCCCTTTGACCTCACTTCCAAAATCCAGAGATAAGACCTGGGTCTTATCTCCATGGAGCACTCCCTCCAGAAAACAGATGAGTCTGTTTTCTGCTCTCAGCAGAGTGGCCTAGGAAAGGTGGTGCACGCCTATAATCCCAGTACTTGGGAGGCTGAGACAGGAGGATTGCAGGTTTGAGGCAAGCTTCAGCAACTTAATGAGACCCTGCTGCACCTTGGGTACCTCAGGGGCTCCTGGCGTCCTGCAGGGGCTCCAAAGGACCCTGGGGCTGCCTGCTAGGTACATCCAGAGGAAGCGCTTTCTTGTCATCCTGGGGCCCTGAGAGATTCTCACCTACAGCTGGAAAGGGAAAGGCAGTTGGATCCAGAATCCACATTCCTTAATTCTTGCAGCGCAAGAAATTATACTTCCTGGGAGGACATATGCAAAATTCGGATGACTCTATGGGGTACCATTGACAGAGAGCACATTAGGGCACTTACTGTCACTGATTAGTCATGCTCTGGGCTTCAAAAAGCCAGCTCAAGGCAGGCTTAAGAAAGAGACATTTAGAAGCCGAGTGCAGTGGTGCACACCTGTAATCCCAGTGTTTGGGAGGTTGAGACAGGAGGATTGTAGGTTTGAGGACAGCTTCAGCAACTTAGCAAGACCCTGTTTCAGAATAAGAAAAAGGGCTGGGGGTGTAGCTCAGAGGTAGAAAGAATGTCCCAGGGTTTAATCCTCAGTGCTGAGAGTGAGAGAGTGAGGAAGAGAGAGAGAGAGAGAGAGAGAGAGAGAGAGAGAGAGAGAGAGAGAGAGACAGGGCGTGGTGGCGCATGCTTGTAATCCTAGTACTTGGGAGGCTGAGACAGGAGGATCACAGGTTGGAGGTCAGCCTCAGCAATTTAGCAAGACCCTCAGCAATTTAGTGAAACCCTATTTCAAAATAAGAAATAAAAATTGGGCTGACGGTGTGACTTGAAGGAAGAATGCCTCTGGGTTCAATCCTCTCCTTTTCCATCTCATTAATTGTCAGCGCATTATTTCATTTTCTGCACAAATAAATCACTGGCCCAGAAAACACAAGCCTTATCCACCAAGGGCCTGGAAAGGGCAGGGCGGGCCCCAGAGCCTTCACTAACCATTTGTTTGTGCCCTGAAAGATGTCGATTCTAATAAAAGGAGAAAGGCTGTCGTTTACCCGTGCTCCCCTGAAGGTGAGTGCTTCTAGTACCTGAATTTCAATGTTCCTGACTGGGACTTTCTACATGCACCATAATCCTGAGGTCACTGGCTTGCAGGATTGTTAGGGCTTCTAGGCTAAGCTCCCCTGGGAGCTGACACAGCCCCTTTTGAGCGTGTCTGAGGCGTCCTTCCCTGGCGGCAGAGCAAGCTTTGCATAAATAGTCCAGCCCCAAGAAGTCAAGATCCTTCCCAGCTCATTTAAACTTCTCAATCCAAATCTCATTTCCATAAAACTGTCTTCAGCCAGACATGGTGTTGTATGCCTGTAATTCCAGTACTTGGGAGGATGAGACGGGAGGATCGCAGGTTCATGGCCAGCCTCAGCTACTTAGTGAGCCCCTCTGCAATTTAATGAGACCCTGTTTCAAATAAAAAAATAGAAAGGGTTGGGAGAGGGGTGTAGCTCAGAGGTAGAATGCCCCTTGGTTCAATCCCAAGAACCACAAAGTATCTTAAACAAACAAAAATCAAAACAAATAACAACAAAAACTGCCTTCATCATAGGAAAGATACACCTGCTAGGTCAAGCATAAGGAATTTCACCAATAATTTCTGCAGTGCCTATGTGGGTGATCTCTCCCCTCCCAACAATTTTATTATGGAAAGTCTCAACATACAGAGAAGAACTGTGCAGCAAATACCCATAGACCCACCACCTGGATCCTATAATTAACATTACATTATACTCTCTGTAGCGCAAATCTATCCACCTGTCCATCCATCGAACAATCTTATTTGGGGATGCATTTCAAAATGTTAAAGTATACAGTTCACCCCTAAATACTTCAGGATGCAAATAATAATCTCAGTCTTTTTTTATACTTTTACTGGTGCCTTGTAGTCTCACATCACAATGCAGTTCACAGTGATGGTGACACATGCACACAGCGCTTGGTGGCTTTCCCCGGCTCCCTCCCCATCCCCCCTCCCCATACAGGGTATTGAGGTTGACATTGGTATTCTTACATATGCACATAATGTCGATGGAAGTGATTCCTTCATTAATCCTCCCTCTCCCTCCCCTTCCCCTAGCCCACCTCCCTGGCCCCACTGGGGTTTCTCCTTCTTTATCTAAAGTCCCTCTGGTATTCCAACGACTCCCTAGCTCCTGCAAATGAGAAAAAAACATATGACCCTTCACTTTCTGCGACTGGCTGATCTCACTTAACATCATGTTTTCCAAGTCCTTCCATTTTCCTGCAAATGACATCATTTTGTTCCTCTGATTGCTGAGTAGAATTCCATTGTGTGTCTAGCCCCAAATTTTGTAATCCATTCATCTGTGGATGGACACCTAGGCTGGTTCCATGATTTGGCTACTGTGCATTGTGAAACGGCAACTGAACAAAATAGACACTTCACAAAAGAAGAAATACAAACGGCCAATAAATACATGAAAAAAGATGTTCAACAAAATCAGCTATCAGGGAGATGTGAATCAAAATGACCCTGAGATTCCATCTAACTCCAATCAGAATGGCAATCATCAAAAAGTCAAACAACAATCAATGTTGGTGATGATGTGGGGAAATAGGAACGCTTCTACGCTCTTGGTGGTATTGCAAATTAGGGCAGCCACTATGGAGATCAGTGTGGAAAATCTGGGAATGGATCTACCATATGATCCGGCTAGACTACTCCTGGGTATCTTTCCAAAGGGACTGAAATCAATGCTTTTTTGAGGCTCCTTTTCCTTGTTCCTTTGGAGATAAAATTTACACAGGATGAAATACATACATTGCAGCAGTAGTATTTGGCATCCACCCATGGGACCTGAATTAACATTACATTATACTCTCTGTAGCGCACCTCTATCCACCTGTCCATCTTTCTGTCCATCCATCGAACAATCTTATTTGGGGCTGCATTTCAAAATGTTAAAGGGTACAGTTCACCCCTAAATACTTCAGGACGCAAATATTTAGCTCAGTCTTTTTTTTTGTACTTTTATTGGTGCCTTGTAGTCTCACATCACAATACAATTCATACTGATGAACTGCAAGGTGCAGAGCTGAACTGTCACTCAAAATGTTCCCTTGGCGACCGACCCTTCCTCTCCTCCTTGTCCCAGACCCCTGCAGGCATCCACGGCGCTGACTTCTTTCCCACCATGGATTCAATTGCCTGTTAGAGAGCATCTCTTACAGAGAACCGTGTAGGGAGTCCTCTTTGGCATGTGGCGTATTTCACTTAGCATAATACACCTGAGAGTCGGTTGTCTGTGAAATTGCCTACATCAGTGACCTACTCCCCTTTATGGTGGAGGAGAGCTCCCCGGTAAAATATCCCATAGTTTTTGCTCATTATCCCACTGACTGGATTCTTCAGCAGTTTCCAGTGTTTGCTTCTTAGGAATAAAGATGCTATGAAAAATTTTAATCAAGTCTTTTTGAGGCTATCTTAATGTTTTAATGGGCTGTCTTTGTTTTATTTTTTCTTTTATACTTTTTTGTGGCACTGGGGATAGAACCCAGGGGCATTCTACCTCCGAGCTACACCCCCAGCCCTATTTTTTATTCTTTAATTTGAAACAGGGTCTTACCAAGTTGCGGAGGGCCTTACTAAGTAGCTGAGGCTGGCCGCAAACCTGCGATCCTCCTGTCTCAGCCTCCCAAGAACTGGAATGACAAGTGTGTGCCACCGTGCCCGGCTTCTTTTATACTTTTTATGGGTACATTATACTCTCACATCATAATGGGAATCCTAGTGATGGTAACATCATACATGCACACAGCACTTGGCGGGCTTTCCCCCCAGCTCCCTCCCCATCTCTCTCTTCCTCATACAAGATATTGAGATTGTCATTGGTATTCTCACATATGTATACAATGGTCAATGGAAGTGATTCCTTCTTTGATCCTCCCTCTTCCCCACCCCTTCCCCTAGACCACCTCCCTGGCTCCACTGAAGTTTCTCTTCCATTATCTGAAGTCTCTCTGGTATCCCTATTACTCCCCCCCTTTTCTTAGTACTGGGGATTGAACCCAGGGGCATTCTACCTCTGAGCTACACCCCAGCCCTATTTTAGTTTTTATTTTTTGGCACAGGGTCTCACTAAGTTGCTAAGGGTCTCGCTAAGTTGCCAAGGCTGTCCTTGAACCTGCGATCTTCCTGTCTCAGACTCCTAAGTGCTGGGATTACAGGTATAGGCCACACGCACCTGGCTCAAAGATACTTTCAACTGCAAAGAAAACAGAAGCGAAGGTGGTCGGAACATTTACTTTTCCTTGAATGTTGACCATATGGGCCAGAAGATAACTGCATCCCAGGGTCCCCGGAGAGGGTCATGGGGCTCTGCCTCTGGTATTTCCAGATCTCTGCCCTTTGAACTTCTTCCCCTAGATGGTTTTGATCTGCATCCTTCCTCGAAATAAACTGTTTTCAGTGCTGCTCAGACTCACAGTGGGTGTCAGAAGTAAGGCTGGTCCAACCTTTAGCTTTTATTTTGAAACAGGGTCTCGCTAGGTTGCTGAGAGTCTCGCTAAGTTGCCGAGGCTGGCCTTGAACCTGCAATCCTCCTGTCTCAGCCTCCCCAATGCTGGCATTTACAGACATGCACCACCATGCCTGGCTTTCGGGTTCCTAATGTCAAGGTTGACTGACTTCTCAGCCCCTCCCTCCCTAGGGGAATGTCAGCTTCCTGGTGCGTCCCAGGTGTCTGGCTTGGGGAATGCTTTGCAAATAAATATCTGCAGTTGGGAGGCTAGCACCTAAGTTTGTGGGCTGGGCTTATGGCCTGCAGTAGAGGTTCCATCCAGGTGGAAGTGTAGAGTGTGGCAGAGCCCGCGCTCCTCTGTCACCGCATCCACTGACGTGCAGACGCCCCTGGCCAGCCCTGCAGGCTCGCTATGTTCACGAGGCACACAACCATCTCCAGGCTGTTTACGTGTTAAAGGAGAGGTCTCCCCAGCAGGGCCCGGAAAAAAGCGGCCTTCAGCCAGCAGAGTCCCAACATGGAGCCCTCGGAATGCAGGGCGGATGCAGATGGGTGAGAGGGGATGCAGCACCGAGATGCAAGAGATGCAAGCCTTCTCTGGTTCAGGAGGGAATAGCAGCAAGACCAGAGTGCTGATGGCTTGCTCCATTTGCCCGTTGCCAGGAGAGGGATGCCCGGTGGGCACAGACGCCCAGCCAACGCGCCCTCCCTCCCAGCATCCGAGTGCTTGCCAAACTCCTCGTTCCTGCTTGGGGAAGACCTCCGCGGAAAGCGAGATAATTTTGGCTTATTCCCCCTCTGGCAACTCGGTGGAGACTGGAGTTTACCAGGTTCATGTCCATCTGAAGTCGGAGGGAAGCCAGAGAGCTTCTTGCCGAGCTGCCAACCAGTTCCAGCGATGCAGAAAATGTGTGAAAAGCTTTCGAGACAATAGGCTACCACAATTTACAAAAGGCAGGGGGTGGGGTGGGAATCAGGAGACCCAGCCAGGCGAGAGGTCGGAAGACAGCAGCCTAGGGGAAAAGAGACAGGGTCTGAAGACAAGCCAAACTTGCTATTTTTTTTAATTTTTATTTTTTATTATTTATTTCTTTTTTTGTGTGTGGTACTAGGGATTGAACCCAGGGGGCATTCTACCTCCAAGCTATACCCCCAGCCCTATTTTATTTTTTAATTTGGAAACAGGGCCTCGCTACATTGCAGAGGCTGGCCTCGAATCTGCAATCTTCCTGTCTCAGCCTCCCAAGTACTCGGATTACAGGTGTGTACCACTATGCCTGGCTGGAATTTTTATTTTTATTTTTAAATTTTTTTATGTTCATTTATTGGTGCATTGTAATTATACATTTTGATATACGTCAGGGTATCAACATCATACATGCACATATTGTTCATTTAGCCCTCCCTCCAATCCCACCCTATTCCCTCCCCCTCCCCTCCCTTTCATGCTCCGGTTAGTGATTGAGTCTTACAAGTTTGTGTATGTACATCATGTGCTATAGTGTGTTTCCCTCTACCCCCCTCCCAACTCCCTCAGTTAGGTCACCTTCTTTGTCCATCTAAAGGGACTTAGAAGGGAATTTTTATTTTTTAAATAGGGGACTGAACCTAGGGTGTTTTACCTCTGAGCTGCACCCCTAGCTCTATTTTATTTATTTATTTATTTATTTATTTATTTATTTATTCATTTATTTATTTATTGCGGTACTGGAGATTGAGCCCAGGGGCATTCTGCCTCTGAGATATACCCCCAGCCCTATTTTTTTATTCTTTATTTTGAAACAGGGTCTCACTAAGTTGCTGAGAGTCTCACTAAGTGGCAGAGGCTGGCCTCTAACCCTGTAATCCTTGTGTCTCAGCCTCCCAAGTACTGGAAATTTAGGTGGGCACTACCCTTCCCAGCTCCTTGTTAATTTTTTTAAGGCAACATAAAAGTCCTCCCTCTTGGCAAAACTGGTCCCCAGACTTTGAGGGTCCAGGGCTTTTTATAGTGTTGACAAAAGGGCTAAACTTCCTCTCCTGGTCATCGTTGGGTTGGCCCACAGAGGGTGTATAGGGTGGTTGCTTTGGTAGTCCATCAATGAAGGAGAATCAAATATCTCAAAGAAAGAGGAAAGGATAACATAAAAAGAGGCTATCCTCCACTCCTGGGTATCTTTCCAAAAGAATTAAAGTCAGAAGACAATAGCAATACATGCGTATCCATGTTCATAGTAGCACAATTCACAGTGGCCAAATTGTGGAACCAATATAGGTATCAGTCTACAGATGGATGGATAAAGAAAATATGGCTAGCCAGGTATGGTGGTGCACGCCTGTCATCTCAGTACTTGGGAGGCTGAGACAGGAGGATTGCAAGTTCGAAGACAGCCTCAGCAACGTAGCAAGACCCTCAGCAACTTGGCGAGATCCTGTTTCAAAATAAAAAACTAAAAAGGGCTGGGGGTGTAGCTCAGAGGTAGAAGGCCCTTGAGTTCAACCCCTAGTACCCAAAACAAAACAAAACAAAAAAACTACATAAGCACCTGCAAAGTATTTTAGAAAGACAGAAAGCCCCGTTTCAGGAATTGAGAGAGGAGCATTTTAATTGGGAATAGATTTGCCCAGGAATGTCCTGGCATAAACATCAGTTTGCAAAGTAAAAAATGGGGCAGAGAACTATCCCCAAGTCTATAAGCACTGGATTCTGAGAAAAACCATCTGAAGACTGGGGAATCAGCCAGCCAGGGTGATGGGACCCAGGCCAGCCTCCCCCGTAGACTCCAGAGAGTGCGTGGTCCTGCTCCTCCCCGTCCTGCCTTGACCGTTGAGGTAAAGGAGGGGTGCATGGGTCAGTAGAGCAGAGGCAGGCAAGCATGTGGGGCTGTCAGAGCTGGAAGACAAGGATGGCTGCTCCTGAGGAAGGACCCCAGAGAACAGGGAACTCAAGAGGCAGAATAAATCCCTTAACAGGAGGCCCCATGGAATTCAGATCCAGGGCCACACTCTGAGATGCTGGCAAGCCATCCTGACACTAGGTGGGCAGAGCTGGGGGCAGTCGCTCTGTGTAGGGCACCCAGGCAGAAGGACCCATGACCTCTCTACTTCTTTTTCCCCTACATCCACTATTAATAGGAGAAACGGTTCTTAACTCTCCATTGGAGGGTCATGAGGGCAAGTGATGGTTCACCCACACACCAAGCAGCTCTGTCAAGGACAGCCTGGAGCTGGGCATGGTGGTGCACGCCTGTAATCCCAGTACTTGGGAGGCTGAGAGAGGAGAATAACAGGTTTGAAGGCAGCCTCAGCAACTTAGCGAGGCCCTCAGCAACTTAGTGAGACCCCATTTCCAAATTAAAAGAAAAATAGGACTGGGGGTGTAGTTCAGAGGAAGAATGCCCCTGGGTCCAATCTGGAAGAAGAAGAAGAAAAAGGAGAAGGAAGAAGAAGAAGAAGAAGGAGAAGGAGGAGGAGGAGGAAGAAGAAGAAGGAGAAGGAGGCGGAGGATAAGGAAGAAGAAGAAGAAGAGGAGGAGGAGGAAGAAGAAGAAGGAGAAGGAGGAGGAGGAGAAGGAAGAAGAAGAAGAAGAAGAAGAAGAAGAAGAAGAAGGAGGAGGAGGAGGAGGAGGAGAAAGAGGAGGAGGAGAAAGAGGAGGAGAAGGAAGAAGAAGAAGAAGGAGGAGGAGGAGGAGGAAGGAGGAGGATAAGAAGGAGGAGGAGGAGGATGATGATGAGGAGGAGGATGAGAAGGAGGAGGAGGAGGAGGATGAGAAGGAGGAGGAGGAGGATGAGAAGGAGGAGGAGGATGAGAAGAAGAAGAAGAAGAAGAACAACAACAACAACAACTACTACTACAACACACACACACACACACACACACACACACACACACACACAGAGGAAAGCTGGGGCTGTCAGGATTATTGACCCACACCACAGCTCATTGTTAGCAGGTGTCCACAGAATAGGTGACAGGTTACTACCTGTGTGCGCTAAAGCTATCAGAGCTGCGTCCATGTGGATTGTCACCATCCCTATAGACAAACACGACCCTCAAGTCTCCAGCATCCCAGTTGCCTGCAAGGTAAAACGTTCCTGTGTCTCTTACCAGCACCTATTCCTAAATACCCCTTCCCCATCATCTGTATGTTGCGATTCTGTAGAGAGAAATTCTCAGGGTCCTGGGAATCCCTTTCTCCTTTCAAAACCTGCTTCGAGGGGGCGCTTGCTCATTTCGCCAGGCTCCTGTCGCTGGGAGAGACCTTCGCACCTCTCCAAACATATAAAACGTTGAGATTCCTTGATGACTTCAGATGGCTGGCTGAGTTGGCAGCCCCGAGCAGGGGCCCCAGACGGACACCCGAAGTCGCTCCCAGTCATATCCCTTAGATGCGGAGATTTTTTTTTCAAAGATTTCTCACCAACGTTTCGGGAGCTTTTTCTACAAGACATCCAAGGAAATGAAGCACACGGAAGGTGCCTCGGGAGAAATCCTGTCCTCTGGATTCTCGTCTGAAAGACGAAGCCGCAGGGAGGGCTTGGTCTTATAAAAAGAAACAGCCTGTAAAAACATTCACCGGGCGATCGTGAGCCCTTCGGTTTCTGTTTCTTCTCTCTCCCTACCCCACTCTCAATCCTGAAATCTCATTATCACATTCTCCTCTGCTCTGTGGCCCAGCATTTCTCAAGGACAAGTAGGTCTCCCAGTGAAAAAGAAAAAAATAAACCAGGAGTGGGGGCTCATCCGGGGCGCAGGGTGGGTGGGAAGGGTTTTCTCCGGTCTTAGCTTTGATTTTCCCTGAGGGGACTCCCTTTTGAAGGCATGCTCTCCCAGTGTTGGGGAAAGAGGGCGCCTGTTCCCATGGGCAAATGTCCCAGAACTGCATCTTATGGGGACATTTGGATGACAGTCCCGCTGTTAAGTGTCTACCCTGATCCTCGTTGTTACGGCTTAGTCCATTCTAGAGGCCAAGAGTGTGCCTGATGAGGAAGAAGGCTTGTGTGTGTGTGTGTGTGTGTGTGTGTGTGTGTGTGGTACTGGGGATTGAACCTAGAAGCATTCTACCTCTGAGCTACACCCCCAGCCATATTTTATTGTTTATTTTGAAGCAGGGTTTCGCTAAGTTGTTGAGGCTTTGGGGAACCTGCAATCCTTCTGTCTCAGCCTTCCAAGTACTGGGATGACAGGTGTGCGCCACCACCCCTGGCTGGAAGAAGCGCTCTGATGGGCTATTTCTGTTCCGCATGTTCAATTTGGGATTCTGGTGGTGTGGGCAGAAGGACCTGGCTGCAGGGATGGAGAGCAGAGAGGACGGGCATGGCCTCCGGCCTCAATTATAGCTGGCTGACTCACACACTGTTTCCATGTTTCTGTAGTTAGGATGTTGAAGGTCCCCCAAACCCATGTGTTAAAGGTTTGGACCCTGGGGTGGGGCTATTGAGAGGTGCTGTGGACCTTTAAGAGGTGAGGCTGTAGCTGGGCGCAATGATGCATACCTGTAATCCCAGGACTTGGAAGTCAGAGAAAGGAGGATCGCAGGTTTGAGGACAGCCTCAGCAATGTAGCAAGGCTCTCAGCAACCTACTGAGACCCTATTTCTAACTAAAAAGTAAAATTGGGCCGGGCGTGGTGGCGCACGCTTGTCATCCCAGTACTTGGGAGGCTGAGACAGGAGGATCCGGGTTTGCGGCCAGCCTCAGCTACTTAGTGAGACCCTCCACAACTTAGTGAGACCCTGTCTCAAAATAAAGAGTAAAAAATAGGGCTGGGGGTGTAGCTCGGAGGTAGAACGCCCCTGGGTTCTATCTCCAGTACTGTCGAAAATAATAAAATAAATAAAATAAAATAAAATAAAATAGAGCTGGGGGGGATGAAGTTCAGAGGTAGAATGCCCCTGGGTTCAATCCCCAGTACCAGAGACAGAGAGAGATAGAGAAAGAGAGAGACAGAGAGAGAGAGAGAGAGAGGAAGAGAGAGAGACAGAGAGAGACAGAGAGGAAGAGAGAGACAGGGAGACAGAGAGAGAGAGAGGAAGAGAGAGACAGAGAGACAGAGAGAGAGAGAAAGAGGAAGCGAGGGAGAGAGAGAGAGGGAGAGAGAGAAGAGAGAGAGGGAGAGAGAGAGAGAGAGAGATATGGGGCTTTGTGGAAGGTCCTTGGGTCACTGGGGTGGGGGTATGTCTTCAAAAGGGACCATGTGAGCCCAGTCCTTCCCCTTTCCCCTTGCTTCCTGGTCACACAACGAGCAATTTCTTTCCACTACATGCACCTGCTATAACATGCTGCCTCTCCCGAGACCCAAAGCCACAGGGCCACTCTGTCATGGGCTGAAACATCCAGAACCTTTGTCTTTGTAAGTTATTTCAGGTGTTTCGTTACAGCAACGGAAAGCTGACCAATACGCGCATCTTCTCCCAGATAACTCCCACCAGGGCTGCTCTCCTGTTTCGAAGCCCAGCGGTGGGGGAGACCTGGGATGTTCGAAGTGTTCCTCATCGTCATGAGACACCCACTTCTTCACGTCCTCTGCCCAGAACTCTGCAAGGAAAACCCAATCATCGCTTGATGTAGGACTCAGCACTGTCTGTTTTGGGAAGGAGGCAAAGGTTCCTGTGGTTGGTGGGGTTTTGCTCTCTGTTTTTTTTATTTTTATTTTTATTTTATTTTTTGTGTGTGTGTGTTTGGTACTGAGGATTGAAGTCAGGGGCATCCAACCTCTGAGCTACATCCCTAGCCCTTTTTAAATTTTTGTTTTGAAATAGGGTCTCGCTAGGTTGATGAGAGTCTCACTACTTGCTGAGGCTGTCCTCGAACCTGCAATCCTCCTGTCTCAGCCTCCTAAGCACTGGGATTACAAATGTGTGCCACGGTGCCGATCTATAAATTGATATCGATCACCTCCCATAGACAGTACAAGGCTCAGACACATGCTGGGCAGAGGAACAAATACATTTATTAATTATGAGTTTTAATAACTGGTCATGATTATTGAGGGCACGGGGGTGTCAGTCACCAGGCTTGCTTGCTTCCTTCCTTCCTTCCTTCCTTCCTTCCTTCCTTCCTTCCTTCTTTCCTTCCTTCCTTCTTTTCTCCCTCCCTCCCTCCCTCCCTCCCTCCCTCCCTTCCTCCCTCCCTCCTTCTTTCCTTCCTTCCTTCCATCTGTCCGTCCTGGGGATTGAACCCAGGGGCCTTCTACCTCTGAGCTACACTCCCAGCCCCATTTTATTTTTTATTTTGAAACAGGGCCTCACTAAGTTGCAAAGGGCCTCACCAAATTGCTGAGGCTGGCCACGAACCCACGATCCTCCTGTCTCAGCTTCCCAAGTACTGGGATTGCAAGAGTGTGCCACCACGCTTGGTGCACTTCCTATATATTATCTTTATTTTGGGCAGGCCAGTGGGGGAGCACTGGGGATTGAACCCAGGAGTGTTCTACCTTTGAGCTACACCCCCAGCCCTTTTTTATGTATTATTTGGAAGCAGGGTATGGCTAAGTTGCTGAGTCTGGGTTCAGCGCGTGACCCTCGCCTAGGATGTATGAGTTCTGGCTATTTCTTTCGTCTTTCTGCACCAAGCTAAGAGGATGCCGATAGGAAACCATCCCAAACACAGAAGGTAGAGATTAGAAGAGAGTCAGAAACCTAGCCCAGTTCCCACTTTATAGATGGGCCAACTGAGACCCAAGGAAGTACATAAGTGGTCCATTGGAAGAAAAGTCAGTCGCGGAGCTTAGCAATGGAATGGCACCATGAAGATATTCCCAACAAGACTGGCCACTTCTGCACCTCACTTGCCCCATTGTTTGGATCAAAGGTGGGAGGAAGGACTTTCTTGCTTCTGAAAGCTTACATCACACTCTCAAATGATGGGCCCGGCCGGGCATGGTGGCGCACGCTTGTCATCCCAGTACTTGGGAGGCTGAGACGGGGGATCACAGATTCGAGGACAACCTCAATAAATAGCGAGACTCTCAGCAACCTAGTGAGACTCTCTTTCAAAAAAATATATATATATAGGCTGGGCGTGGTGGCTCACGCTTGTCATCCCAGTACTGGGGAGGCTGAGACTGAAGGACCCAGGTTTGCGGCCAGCCTCAGCTACTTAGTGAGGCCCTCCACAACCTAGTGAGACCCTGTTTCAAAATAAAATAATTGGGCTGGGGGTGTAGCTCGGAGGTAGAATGTCCCTGGGTTCAATCCCCAGTACTGCAAAAAAAAAAAAAAAAAAAAAAAAAGATGGGCCCAGAAAGCCTCCTGCATGGATGGTGCATCTCTCCAAGACAAGGGGCTCCGCGGTACAGTCTGATGATAGCCGTCAACTCTTCTTCGCTTTCTTGAAAAGAAATTATTGTTTAAAGGTGGAAAGCCTCAGAGGCGAGGGCCCGAGAGTTAATGGGACCATATGGGCTCGATGCCATCGCTTCTGAAGACCTGAATAATGAGACACATTTTGCCCTTCATGTTTCAACAATGCTCCAGGTAATGGCAGAGCTTTTATCCCCGCCTCTGACTGACACAGCCTTCTTAAAAAAAAAAAAAAAAAACAAACGCTCCAAGACTTGGTTAAGTGGGACCGAAAAGAGAAATCCTTGGGAGAGCAGAGCTGATAGAAAATTCCTTCGACGTGGGTTTTCTATTGAAAAGAAGACAGCCTCCCAGCCTGGGTTTAGAACTGCCAAGCCCCCACGATGATTGAAGGGTCTTCGGGGGGGAGGGTGTCATCCATTAAGGACCATTATCATCTCTGATAAGGTTGTGTTCTGTGAAAGCCGCAGGATTATTCATAGATCACCTTGAATAATAAGTTTCACCTTGGCGAGGTCAAGTGAAAACCAAGAGCTGCCAATCACTAAGAAGCCCTCCTCTGAGCATCGAGCATCGTCCCCGCTCCAAAGTATGATGCTGCCCACCAGGGATGCTGGGTGGATGGTCCATGAGCTGACCACAGGGTACTGCTTTCTGAACAATCAGGAATCTGTTCTCCGGGAGAGCAAAAAGTGATAAACTCTGCCAATATGTTCTTGTTTTTCCAAAATAGCAATCAGTCCCTTAACCAGGTGAAGGAATGAGAGCTACAGACACCGGAGGACCTGGCAGTCCCTCTAGACGCCCCGCAATCACTGCTGTTCTCCAAATAGTTTTCCTCATCCTTCCCTGCAGAAATGTTCAAATGCATCTCTGTCTTCTCTCTCCATCCGGCTCCCTCCACTGCTTAATCGTCCATCTCTCAGGCCACCATCTCTGCATGTGTTCTCTTCCCCTTCTGGGTTATAAACTCCTTAGGGGCAGAGACAACTTCCGGAACCTCTGCATACCAGTCACCACACCAGGCACACGGTCATGAATTCAATGTGCCAGCCCGTCATTGCTAACCCCAGCTGCATATCTGATCCCCTCGGGGATATTTCCTTTGGTTTGTTTCATCTGTAAATATTCAGCATGTAGCTATAAAATGTAATGGCTCTTTTCTTGAAAAGAGCCATAATAGGACTGCACACAAAAATAGCAAATCATTCCAGGTAGAATCTTAACATGACTGATGCTTGGCCTCTCTCCAGACCTAGCGCTTTAGTCTGTCCAAGGTGTCACTCAGTGAGCTTTTTGCTGGGCATGGTGGTGCACACCGGTAATACCAGTACTTGGGAGGCTGAGACAGGAGGATCACAGGTTTGAGGACAGCCTTGGCAACTTAGAGAGACCCTCAGCAACCTAGCAAGACCCAGTTTCAAAATAAAAAATAAAAGGAGCTGGGGGTGTAGGTTGGAGGTACAATGCTCCTGGGTTCAATCCCCAATACCAAAAAAAAAAAAAAAAGGGAGCTTTTTAAAGTGCCACAGACACAAAGCCTTGGGAGGCAGCTGTTGAGAACCAGGGTCTAAGGTTTAACAAGTATTCTTCTACCCACACATAATCAACTTGGGGCAGAGTCCCAGGTGCATCCACACCTTCAAAGACTCATCCTTCCAATTTTACCTTGTGGGTTCAGATTGTCATTGTGTTTTGGTGGTTGGATCACCCGATTTCTCCCCAAATTCCAACATTCAGCTCCACATACTGAACCCAGGCCTGACCTTTCGGAGACTTCTGTTATAAGAAGTCCCTTCCAGCAGACCCCAGGGGAGAATGGACATTTGCACACCTCATATCAGCACACAATGGTTTTCACGGTCAAAAACAGCCTGGAATTTAATGATAACCCTACAAATGTCACTGGGACTCAGATGGGATGAATCTGAATTCTTGGCTGACACTGGGAGTCACATGGGGACCTAGCAGATATGGAGGAAGAGAGAAAAAGATAACATTGGTGTGATGGCGCAGGCCAAAGAGACGTCTGTTGATGTGCACCTGGATTGCAAAGTGACTCTCCGCCTGAGTCCCACGCTGGCCACTGGAGGGGTGTACAGATGGGAAAGACAGCACGGCCCTGTCAGCCAAGTCCTTTCAGGGAAAGAAAGCCACCCAGGTATGATGAAATAAGGCTTTTACTCTAGGAGTAATACAGTTCTGGGGGGAGAGACCTTAGGAAGCAAAACTATGAAAAGAGAAGGGGAAGGATCATATAATACACTGATGTCTGCGTTCGACATCTTTCACTTAGCCTATTATCACAGTCCATCAACATTGTGGCATGCATCGGTATTTCATGGCTGAATAATACTCTACAGTCTGGCTCTACCAATTTGTTTATCCATTCATCTAATGAAAGACAGTGGGGTTGTTTCCACTCATGTGGATGTACCCATCAGCATTCTTACAAGCCATAATCTAAAGACCTGACCGCTTCACTTAGAGGAAGGAGGATTTATCTGCTCATAGTTTAGTCCATGTGAGGCCGGGGACCGCAAATCTCAGGGCATGGCAGTGGGAGGCGGGGAGAGGGAGAGCACATGGGCTGTGCTCCTCACATCATGGAGGCTGGAAGCAAGAGAGAGATCAGGGGGAAGAGGAACCATATATAATCCCCAAGGCTTCAGCCCCAGGGACTTACCTTCTCCAGTCACATTCTACCGGCCTGGGCCACCACCCAGATAAATCCATTATGGATTTATCTACTGCTGAGATTACAATCAAGCCCCACTTCCAACATTGCCACCCTGTTTCTATGAGGGATGGAGGGGGCATTCTATTTCCAAACCAATACAGTGGGCATTCATGTTCAGGTTTTAATATGGACATGTATTTTTAATTCTCTTGGGTGTTTATCTAAGAGAAGAGTAGAATTAGCCATATGGTAACTCTGCTTAACTCTGTGTGGTGTGTGTGTGTGTGTGTGTGTGTGTGTGTGTGTGTGTGTGTGTTACTGTTACTCGGGATTGAACCCAGGGGCATTCTACCTCTAAGCTATACCCCATCCTATTTTATTTTATTTTTTGTTTTAAAATAGGGTCTGGCTAGGTTGCTGAGAGTCTTGCTAAGTTGCTGAGGCTGGTCTTGAACACTGTGGTCCTCCCATCTCAGCCTTCCAAGGACTGGGGTTACAGGTGTGTGCAACCACACCTGGCCCTATTTTATTTTTTATTTTGAGACAGGGTCTCGCTAAGTTGCTAAGACTGGCCTCAAAGCTGTGACCCTCCTGTCTCAGCCTCCCAAGTACTGGGATTACAGGTGTGTGCCACCATGCCTGGTTTCTGCTTAACTTTTTGAGGAACTGCCAAAGTTTTTGAAAGCATCAGGTACTATTTTACATCCTCACCATCAACACATAAGTGTTCCAATTTCTTCACATCCTTGCCAACATTTGTTTCTTTTGATCATAGTCATCCTAATGAGAATGGAGTGGTAGCTCACTTTCATTTTGATTCCCTGGTGACTAATTATGTTGAGAACTTTTTCATGTGCTTATTGGCCATTTGTAGATCTTGGAAGAGATGTCTACTAATATCCTTTGTCTGTTTTTTTTTAAATTGAGCGATTTGTCTTTTTATTGTTGGCTTGGAATTGTGTTTTATGAATTCTCGACACTGGATGTGCAGCAGATAATGACTTGCAAATATTTTCTCCCACTTTTCGAGTTGCTTTCTTGCTCTCTTTGTAAGATTCTTTGAAGCACAAGAGTTTTTAATTTTAATGAAGTCTGATTCATCCATTTATTTTTCTTTTGTTCCTTGTGATTTTAGAGTTGTAGCTCAGAAACTGTTACCTAGTCCCAGATCATGTTCACCAGTTTGCTTCTAAGAATTTTCATTTGAGCTCTCCTATCTAGGGTTTTGATTCATTTTGAATCATGTTTTACAGATGAAGTGGGGATCCAACTTTGTTCTTTTGCATGAGGATAACCGGTAGTCCCAAACACCATTTGTTGAAAAGATTATTCTTTCCCCAGTGAATTTTCTTGACATTCACACTTGTTGAAAATCAGCTGGGTAATATATGGATGGGTTAATTTCTAGACTTTCAATTCTATTCCATTGATATGTAAATATTTATATATCTATAACCATCTCTATCTATCAATCATCTATCTATGTATCTATCATCTATCTATCTATCTATCTATAATCTATCTGTCATCTATCTATCTAATCTATCTTTATGCCAGTATCACACAGTCCTAATTACAGTGGTTTTGTAGTAAACTTTAAAATTAGGAAGCATGAGCCCTTAAAATTTCTTGTTTTCAACATTTTACTTGGCAATTTATTTTTATTTATTTATTTTTTTTGCGGTACCAGGGATTGAACGCAAGGGCATTCTACCTCCGCACTATGCTCCCGGCCCTATATTTTTATACTTTATTTTGAAACCGGGTCTCACGAAGTTGCAGAGGGCCTCACTAAGTAGAGAGAGAGAGAGAGAGAGAGAGAGCTGAGGCTGGCCGCGAACCCGGATCCTCCGGTCTCCGCCTCCCAAGTACTGGGATTACAAGCGTGCGCCACCACGCCCGGCTGGCAATTTTTTTTTTGTGTGTGTTTGTGTGTGTGGTGATGGGGAACGAACACCAGGCCTCATGCATACTAGGCAAACACTGTACCACTGAGTCCCCAGCCCGTCCATGAGAATTCTTGAATTGGTTTGACAATTTCTGCATAAGCAGCAGCTGGGATTTTGATAGGAATTGCATTGAATCTGAAGGTCAATTTGGGGAGTATTGTCCATCTTAATAACATTATGTCTTCCAATCCCTGAACACAAGATATCTTTCTATTTATCCAGAAGTCCTTTTTATGTCCTTCAACAATATTTTGTAGTTATCAGAGTACAAATCTTGTACTTCTTTTGACAATTTTATTCCTAGGTATTTTCTGCTTTTTGATACTGTGGCAAATGGAATTGTTTAAAATTTCATTTTCAGATATTCATCACTCTGCATAGAAATACAACGCCTTAAAATATTTTGTATATCGATACTGCAACCCTTCCAAACTCTTTCATTTGGTTCCAATTGTGTTTTTTTATTTGATTTCTCGGTGTTCTCTATAGACAACATCATGCCATCTGCAATAGAAACAGTTTACTTCTTGCTTTCCATTCTGCCTGTCTTCTATTTCCTTTTCTTGCCTGATTGCTTTGGTGGTACCTCTAATACAATGCTGAACAGAAAGTGTGAGAATCGACATACTCGTTCTTGATTTTCCAGATTCCTACATAGTCCAAAGCAACATATACAAAGGCTTCTGCCTTCATGGAGGGGGATTGTCAAGTAAGGTGATTGTTTCATAAAAATAAAATACATTCAAAATTTGGACTTTGCATAACTCGAGATTCTAGTGAGTTAGCTCAAAGACTGTAAGGGGGATTGAGATGGATTGTGAAATACTGGTCCAGAAGCATCCATCCTAAATATCCTTCAGAAAGAACTGGCATGGCTGGGCGTGGTGGCGCACGCTTGTAATCCCAGTACTTTGGGAGGCGGAGACCAGAGGATCTGGGTTCGTGGACAGCCTCAGCTTTCTCTCTTTCTCTCTCTCTCTCTCTCCCTCTCCCTCTCTCCCTCTCTCCCTCTCTCTCTCTCTCTCTCTCTCTACTTAGTGAGGCCCTCC
>PVJS01029054.1:0-25050 GCA_004027185.1 Glis glis
AAAAAAAAAAAAAAAAAAAAAGAAAAGAAAAGACACATATTTGAAAGTGGCCCGGCAAGGCGAATTTTACTTCTTGCAAAAAAGGATCCTGCCACCAGTAAAGTTAGGTAGACAAAGCCGGGCATGGTGGCGCATGCTTATAATCCCAGTACTTGGGAGGCTGAGACAGCAGGATCACAGGTTCAAAGCCATCCTTGGCAACTTAGCAAGGCCCTCCGCAACTTAATGAGACCATTTCCAAATAAGAAATAAAATCCAGTTGGGAGTGTACCTTGGAGGTAGACTGTCCCTGGGTTCAATCCCCAGTGCCACACACACATAAAAAAAGTTAGGTAGACAAGAACAACATGGTATCTTATTTTCAGTACGAGGGTGTCTGTGCTGTGCTCCTATTGGTGGGAATATAGCCTCACAATCTTTACACCATTGGCTGAAGAGGATGCCAGAGGGGCTGGCACTCACAATTTCCAGGAAAAGCTATCTTTACAAAAAATACAAGCGCACGCAAGATTACACAATGGCAGTTCTACAAAATGGAGCCCAAGTCAAGCTATTCCTTTGACAGAAAAGATCTAATTAGAGCCGGGCGTGGTGGCACACTCTTGTAATCCCAGTACTTGGGAGGCTGAGACAGGAGGATTGCAGATCTGTGGCCAGCCTCAGCAACTTAGTGAGACCCTGTTTCAAAATAAAAAAAAATAGGGCTGGGGGTGTAAGCTCAGAGGTAGAATGTCCCTGGGTTTAACCCCCAGTACCACCAAAAAAAAAAAATCTAATTATATTCTCACAAAGATCCTGTTTTAAAAAAACAGGACTAGGAGTGTAACTTGGATGTAGGACACCCCTAGGTTCAATCTCCAGTACCAAAAAAAGAAAAAAAAAAACCCAACAACAAAATCCTCAGGTTCGGAAGGAACTAAAGTGCACACATTTACCTGAACCAAAATATGACTTTCTGAATGTTACTTTCACCTGACACCCCTGGTATGCCCTGGGTGTGCCTGAAAGGGGGAAAGCTCCCTAATTAAAACTATCACTTAAGGACTATGTGACATTAAAGACACAAATTCCACACCTTACAACTCCTTGAGGTGGGCACCACTGCCCTATTCATGGAAAAAGAGAATGAGGCTCAGAGTAACCAGCAAATAGATCCCAATGGGCCTCACGCTTTTTACTACATGCTGCTGACTCCTCAATCCCAGCTGGGCTCAATCCCAGGCCCGCCCCATCCTCCTGTGTCTCCTCCTCTCATGCAGGGGTTCTGTGGTTAGACCCTCTGCCAGCCACAGGCCTCAGCTGCCTGGACACAAATCCTTCCCTTATTCATTCATTCATTCATTCATTCATTTCTTTCTCTTTCCTTCCTTCCTCCCTCCCTCCCTCCCTCCCTCCCTCCCTCTCTCTCTTTCTTTCTTTCTTTCTTATTTTTGTGGGACTGGGGATTGAACCCAGGGGCATTCTACCTCAGTGCTACACCCCCAGCCCTATTTTTTAATTTTTACTTTGAAATAAGGTCTCGCTGCGTTGATGAGTCTCACTACTTGCTGAGACTGTTCTCGAACCTGCGATCCTCCTGTCTCAGTCTCCCAAGTACTGGGATTACAGGTGTGCACCACCACACACGGTTTATCTGATATTTTAAAACAAGGTCTCATTAAGTTTCTGAGAGTCTTGCTAAATTGCTAAGGCTGGTCTCAATCCTCCTGTTTCAACCTCCCAAGAACTGGGATTAAAGATACACACCAACATGCCCAGTTTATGTGTTTTAAAATAGGGTTTTACTAAATTACCATGCTGGTCTTGAACCTATGATCCTCCTGTCAGTCTCCCAAGTACTGGGATTACAGGTGTGTGCCTGGTTCCCTCTCCCTTCTTCAGCACAACTCAGCCAGGCAGATGTCTCCTCAGAGACAGGCACAAGGCAGAACCAGCAGAAGGGTTTCCGGAGGGAGGGTGGGAGGTCTGTGCCCACCTCCCCCAGGCCACGCCCACATGCCAGGCCCCACCTACCACAGCACTAGGACCTCTGCTTCTCTCTTTTAGTTTTTATTATTTAAATTTTTTAAATTGTAATCCCAGTACTTTGGGAGGCGGAGACCGGAGGATCCGGGTTCCAGGCCAGCCTCAGCTCGCTCTCTCTCTCTCTCTCTCTCTCTCTCTCCTTATTGAGGCCCTCCGCAACTTCGTGAGACCCGGTTTCAAAATAAAGTATAAAAAAATAGGGCCGGGGGTGTAGCGCGGAGGTAGAACGCCCCTGTGTCCAATCCCCGGTACCGCAAAAAAAAAAAAGACTATTTTTAGGTTTACAGACTAAACCTATTTTGGGGTTTACAGAAAATCTGAGTGGGTAGTACAGAGCTCCTCCACACACTACAATTCCTTTTTGTGTGTGTATGGTACTAGAGATGGAACCCAGGGGCATTCTACCTCTAAGCTACACTCCCAGCCAGATTTTATTTATTTTATTTTATTTTATTTTATTTTTTGGTACTGGGGACTGAACCCAGAGGCATTCTACCTCAGAGCTACACCCCCAGTCCTATTTTGTTTTTATTTTTTAACAGGGTCTCACTAGGTTGATGATTCTCACTACTTGCTGAGGCTGTCCTCAAACCTGTGATCCTCCTGTCTCAGCCTCCCAAGTACTGGGATTACAAGTGTGTGCCACTGTGCCCGGCTTCCGATTCTATTTTTTATGTTGAACCGGGTCTAGCTAAATTGCTTGAATCTGTGATCCTCCTGTCTCAGCCTCCCAACTACTGGTATTATAAACTGTGCCACCACACCTGGCTTTTTTTCTTTCTTTCTTTCTTTCTTTTTTTTTTTTGGTGGTACTGGAGATTGAACCCAGAGGCATTCTACCTCAAAGCCACACCCCTAGCCCTTTTTATTTTTAAACAGGGTCGAAATTACTGAGGGTCTGGCTAAGTTGTTGAGGCTAGACTGGAACCTGTGATTCTCCTGTCTCACCCTCCCAAGTACTGGGAGTTGGGCACTACCACGCCCGAATAAAATTCCCATTTTAAGCCAGGCGTGGTGGCACAGGCTTGTAATCCCAGTACTTGGGAGGCGGAGACCGGAGGATCCGGGTTCGCGGCCAGCCTCAGCTACTTAGTGAGGCCCTCCACAACTTTGCAAGACCTGGTTTCAAAATAAAGTATAAAAAAAAAATAGGGCGGGGGTGTAGCTCGGAGGTAGAACGCCCCTGGGTTCAATCCCTGGTACCGCAAAAAAAAAAAAAAAAAAAAAAAAATCCCATTTTACAGATGGGAAGACCAAGGCCCAGAAAGGTTAAGACCCTTGCTCAGGGCCACACAGCAACAGTCTCCCTGTCCCTCCATGGGTGCCGATGAGGAGGGTGGCCCCCTTGCGGGACCCCGCCCGGCCCACTCACCAGCACGCGGTCTCCCAGGCGCAGGTCCTTGTCGCCCCGCTTGACCGAGCCGCTGTCGGACAGGTTGGAGCCGGACTCGTTGCCCGTCTTGACGGCGCTGTTGAGGACGCTCTCCCGCAGGGGGATGACGCGGCTGGTGAGCGGCGGCGTGGCGGTGCCCGAGTGCAGCGACAGGTTCTGCGCGGTGAGCGACTCCACCGAGTGCGCGTCGCTGCCCGTGCCCGAGCCGTCGGCGGCCGGCTGGCGCGTCAGCTTGGAGGGCCGCGTGAAGATGCCCTGCAGCGCCGGGCACTCGAAGTAGCGCACGCCGCCCACCGCGCCGTCGTTCTTGCCCACCGGCTCGTCCAGCACCACGCCGGCCCACTGGCCGGGCGCGAACTGCGTCTCGCCCAGGTACTGCACCACGCCCGGCTTCACGCCGTTCACCCACACCCGCTCGCCCACCACGAAGTCGCCCAGGAAGTCGTCGCCCACTTCGGCCGCCTTCGGGCCCGGCTTCTCGGGGGCAGGGGCGGCGGCCGCGGAGGACGGGGACCCCGACGCCTGCTTGTGCAGGGGCGAGCCTGTGGACGAGGAGGGAGGCTGCGTTAGGCTGGGAAACCGAGGCAGGCGTGGCAGCAGTGTGGCCTAGGGCATCCCCAGGACTGAGTGTGTGTATGTGTGTGTGTGTGTGTGTGTGTGTGTGTTAGGCTGGGAAACTGAGGCAGGCGTGGCAGCAGTGTGGCCTTGGGCATCCCCAGGACTGAGTGTGTGTGTATGTGTGTGTGTGTGTGTGTTAGGCTGGGAAACCGAGGCAGGCGTGGCAGCAGTGTGGCCTTGGGCATCCCCCAGGACTGAGTGTGTGCGTGTGTGTTTTACTGGGGATTGAGCCCAGGGGCATTGTACCTCTGAGCTACACCCCCAGCCCATTTCTTATTTTCTTGTTTTGAGACAGATTGCTCACTAGATTGCTGAGAGTCTTGCTATGCCGCTGAAGCTGTCCTCAATCAAACCTGTGATCCTCCTGTCTCAGCCTCCCAAATCCTGGGATTACAGATGTGTACCACCACACCCAGGTTATTGTTATTTTGATGAGAATGATTTATATTGAAACTAAGGGATTCAGGAAGTTGGTTTTTTTGTTTTGTTTTTTGTTTTTGTTTTTTAGTATTGGGGATTGAACCCTGGGGCAGTCTACCTTCAAGCTATACACCTTTCTATTTTCTGCTTTGAGACAGGGACTCGCTAAATTGCTCAGGCTGGCCTCAAACTTGTGATTCTCCTGTCTTAGCCTCCCAAGTACTGGTATTACAGGATTGTGCCACCACACATGGCTCAGGAAGAAACTTAAAAACATAGAGAGAAGCCGGGCGTGGTAGCGCACTCTTGTAATCCCAGTACTTGGGAGGCTGAGGACAGGAGGATCGGGGTTCACGGCCAGCCTCAGGCCCTCCACAACTTAGTGAGACCCTGTTTCAAAATAAAGAACAAAGGACCAGGCGTGGTGGCGCACGCTTGTAATCCCAGTAGTTGGGAGGCTGAGGACAGGAGGATCCGGGTTCACGGCCAGCCTCAGCTACTTAGTGAGGCTCTCCCCAACTTAGTGAGACCCTGTTTCAAAATAAAGAGCAAAAAATAGGGCTGGGGGTGTAGCCTGGAGGTAGAATACCCCTGGGTTCAATCCCCAGTACCGCAAAAACAAAAAACAAAACAAAACATGGCCCAGGAGTGAGAAGAAGGACTTTGGGGCAGAATCTGCTGACTGGGCAAATCACTGGGTCCCTCGGTAAATGGAGGGGAGCGGATGAGTTCTCTGCAGCAATCACAGAACCCCACTGGTAAACTCTGGCTCACACAAGCCTCAGACCTCAGCACGCCAGTTCCCGCACCCGTGCTGAGCTCCTGGGTGCCCGCAGTTCTCCTGATCTAGGACAAAGCTGCATTACAAGCAGCGCCTGCCGGATCGTGTCAGTAATGGGAACAGGGAAACCACACTCACAAACACTCCTGAGCATACATGCACATGCACACACACACACCACAGCCCAAGGGGGCTCTCCTGCTCCAACTCCTCTTACCAGGTCAGACGGCCCCTTCCTTAGGATGAGCTGCTTTGAACAGCAGCCATAGAGGGAGGAAGCTATGCTGTAGATAGTGCTTCAGCCCCCAGCACCCTCCTAACCACCCAAAGACCTTGTGGGTTTTGTCACCACCAACAGGGTTAATGTCATTATTATTAAAATAGGAGCTGCCATTTATGGAGGGCCGACTGCCTGCCCCTGATGGACCAGGCTCTTTTGATACATTACATTCTTACCTTGCAGTTTAGGAAACTTGCCCACAGTCCCCGAGGCCAAGTCGAGGGCAGCTGGTGGGGCTCCAGAGCCTTCCCCCTGACCACGCACGGCAGGTGCACTTGGCAGGTGTCAGCCCCTTCCCGCACCACCCGATTCTAAAGCACTTTGCTGTGACAGAATGGCTGAAGCCCAGACAGGGCCTGTCTCTACCTGCCCTCTTCACTCACAGCAGAAAAGGGTTCCCAGGTGGAGGGGGACCCAGTGTGACTATTCTTAGCAAGAAGCTGCCTGCTCAGCTGTCCCCCTCCCCAGCTGTCCTGGCCCAGGGGACCCACAGGTAATCTCTCCCTGACCCCCGCCCCTTCTAGGGGTCCAGGCCCAGAGACCAGTTGTTTCAACAGCTGCTAAAATCCAGGTCGCAATCCTGTGGCGCCCGCACGTACATGATTTGCTTCATTTCTCCTCTTTGTAGCGGTCCCTTGGCTGCCCCAGCTCCGGGGACCACACCCTCATCACATCCCCCAGCGTGCTGGGAAGCTTTCAGCTGCCTGAGGTCAAGAAAGCACAAGAAACCCCTGCCCAAGCCCCCATCCCTCCAGGGAGTCATCTGCGGCACGCTGGCTAGGCCTGGCCAAGCCCTCCCCATATCCATGCCTCAGTTTCTGCACCAGACAACAAAAGACTAGGTCAGAAATAGCTAGGGGCCTGTTGGGCTCTGACATTCTATGTGTCCCCATCTCTTCTTCCAAGAGAGCTGGTGTGTATAGGCAGAGCTGTGACCTGGCTGATGGGCTGGCTCACTCAGCCCACACCCTCAGGAAGCTCCCTGAGGGAGGGCCCGGGTCTCACGACCCCCTGAGTCCCCCAACACCTCACAGAGCTGCAGCGGCTCAGCAACCCCCCCCCCCATAATAGCAAAGGGCCAGCTAGGCGTGGTGACACACAGAGGCTGAGACAGGAGGATCATAGGTTGGAAGTCAGCCTCAGCAACTTAGCAAGGCCCTGTTTCAAAATAAAAAATAAAAAGGGTTGGGAGTATAGCTTGGAGGTAGAATGCCCCTGGGTCTAATCCCCAGTACAGAAAAAAAAAGGGCCACTGCACCCCCCCACCAAGCCTGGCGACATAGACTTAAACCTCGCCCAGGCCCTTGATCCTTTCCCTAGACAGCAATCCCCCCAAACTGAAACACAACTGAATTTACTGTGGGTTTCAAGTTCAAAGCAGAACTTTGATGAAAAGGGCTAAAGGACAGAGTGAGGAGTGGCAGCAGCTGGTGGCCTGGTCCAACAGCGGGTGGGGGGCTAGCTGGGGGTGTCCAGACATGAAGGCATTCACCCCTCCACCTGCCAGGACTGGGTCCTGCGCTGCCTGGGCGGGGGGGCTCTTCCAGACCAGCCAAGCCTCAGCCAGCAGGGGTCCCGTGTATGTAGCAGCAGCTACTACACAACGCTATGTCATGCTGGGGACCACGGGCCAGAGGAGGGCCAGCAAGGGGTGGGGTACAGGCGGGCCCCCGGGATCTGGCAGCTACGCTGAGGCTTGCCATGCTCCATGCACAGCTGAGGAAGGGACCAAGAGCCATGGGGGCCCAGGTCGGGGGAGAAAACAGGCTCAACCTTAGACGGCCCATGATCTCTGGCTCCAGAAAGTCACACAATGCCCCCCTCACCTCCTCAGTGAAGCTGAACTTGACTGCGTTACCTAGAAGCCAGCCCACCCGGCACCCTCTGCACAAGGCTCAGAGGGCCTGTCTGTCTCACAGCCCAGGCCCCAGGCGCTCAGTGCAGAGCACTGCTCCACTCTGAGAAGTAGGGGCCACAGAGCACCCCCACACCCGGCTCCTTCAGTCAGGCCCACCTGGCCTTCCTTATATCTTGGAACCTCCCTGTCCTCCCACTTCTGTATTTCTATAGGAAAGCTAAGAACCTCCTCCTCATGTGTGTGTGTGCGTGCGCGTGCGTTACTGGAGATTGAACCCAGGGGCGTCTACCTCTGAGCTAAACCCCTAGCCCTTTTTATTTTTTGTTTTTGAAACAAGGTCTCGCTAGGTTGCTGAGAGTCTCACTAAGGCCATCTGAGGCTGGTCTTGAACCTGCAATCCTCCTGTCTCAGCCCCCCAAGTACTGGGATTGAAGGCGTGCGCCAACACGCCTGGCTCCCTTCCTCCTTTAGAAGCAAATGGCTACTCCCTTCAGTCTCCTCTGCCCTCCCCACCATGGCCACCCACCCCCAGGCTCTGGGACAGAGACAGAGCCCTGGGTGGCATGACCGCAAAGCCTGCAAAACAATGGCCTCCCCACAGCACACCCACTCTCCTTCCAACAAACAAGCCTTTCTCCCTCCACTGAAATGCGTGCCATATCGCTCATGATGTCCATGAAGGAATATTAGCAAGCATGGATCATAGACTTTTCTTTTTTTTTTTTTTTTTTAAGTAAAGCACCATCACAGAAACACAGCATGGAGTGTTTTTTTCCCGGCTCTATTCTATGTGCGTGAGCTGTAGTGTAAAGGAGGCACCAAGCTCATGTGTTGGAAACTAGATCCCCAATGCTAAAGTGTTGAGCGATAGGGCCCAGCGGGAGGTATCATGACATGAGGGCCCCACCGTCAGGATGGGCCAATGTCATTATCACAGGAGTGGGCTTGTTATAAAATCCCCTTCCTCTATCCCCATCCCCATGCCCTCTTTTATTTATTTTTCTCAGTAGTGGGGATTGAACCCAGGGGCTTTCTACCTCCGAGCTAAACCTCTAGCCCTTTTTATTTTAATTTTGAAATAGGGTCTTGCTAAGTTGCTGAGGTTGGCCTCAAACCTGTGATCCTCCTGTCTCAGCCTCCCAAGTACTGGGATTACAGACGTGCCCCCCACGCCTGGGTCCCATGCCCTCTTTGGACCTTTCACCTCCTGCTATGGGATGATGCAGCAAGAAGACCCCAGGTAGATTCAGGCACCTTGGACATCAGACTTCCCGTCCTTCAGAACCATGAGCCAAATCCACTTCTATTGTTTATAAATTGCAGTCTATGATATTCTGTGATCACAGCACAAAACACTCTAAGACAATGTACATGCATATATTTACTGGTTACTTAAAAAATAAAAACACACCAGTGTGGTGGTGCATGCCTGTAATCCCAGGGACTCAGGAGGCTGAGGTAGGATGATTGCAAGTTTGAGGCCAGCCTCAGCAATTTGGCAAGATCCCATCTCAAAAGTAAAACTAAAAAGGGCTAGGGGTATAGCTCTGTGGTAGAGCACTCCTGGGTTCAATCCCTGGTACCATACACATATACATACAAAAACCCCCACAAGTGGGATGGTATTTAGATATCACTTGGTCCCGTTCTTCTCATAAGAATGATGGAACTTGGGCTTGTTCCATCAGGAAGCATCTAGAAGAACAGGTTCCATCTACTGATGGGAATCTGCTTCCCAGACCCTCTCTGACCCTCCCCTCCTGACCCCTCCTGCCAAAAAGAAACTTCTCTTACTGAGGTCATCACTGTAGCCCAGCCCTGCTGACATCCTCCTCTCAAGGCTGCCTGCTCCCCAGCAGCAGGACTGGGGGCCCCTCTGCCTCCTCCTGCCCTGCTCACCCTGGTGGGCCTCCCAGTGCGGCAGTCTCTGCCCACTCCTCTCTCCACCCATGTGTTCCGGCCAGTGGTGTGCTGGTGAAGGCTAACAACCAGCTCTCTGAGAGGAAGAAAGAGAGAGGGAGGGAGGGAGGGAGGGAGGGAGGGAGGAAGGAAGGAAGGAAGATTTCTAGCATTTGCCTATATTTTTTATTTATTTATTTTTGGTGGGAATGGGGATTGAACCCAGGGGCATTCTACCTCCGAGCTACACCCCCAGCCTGATTTTTATTCTTTCTTTCTTTATTTTATTTATTTATTTATTTATTTTTGCGGTACTGGGGATTGAACCCAGGGGCGTTCTACCTCTGAGCTACACCCCCAGCCCTATTTTTTATTCTTTATTTTGAAACCGGGTCTCACGAAGTTGCGGAGGGCCTCACGGAAGTTGCGGAGGGCCTCACTAAGTAGCTGAGGCTGGCCGCGAACCCGGATCCTCCAGTCTCTGCCTCCCAAGTACTGGGATTACAAGCGTGCGCCACCACGCCCGGCTTTATTCTTTATTTTTAAAACAGGCTCTCACTAAGTTGCAGAGGTCCTCACTAAGTAGCTGAGGCTGGCCGCAAACCTGCGATCTCCTGACTCAGCCTCCCAATGTTGGGATTACAAGCATGCGCCACCACTCCCAGCTGGCATTTTACCTCTGAGCTACACCCCCAGCCCTATTTATTTTTTATTTTGAAACAGTGTCTAAGTTCCAGAGGACTTCATTAAGTTGCTGAGGCTGGTGGTGAATCTGTGATATTCCTGTCTCAGCCTCCCAAGTACTGGGATTATAAACTTGCACCACTACGCCAGCTACATTTTCTTACACCAATTTTCTTGGTGTAAATTCTCCCACCGTGGCCAGTTTCACGCTGCCCGTGTGATGTCCCTGAGCATGCAGCTGGGGAGACAGACAACAGTATTTCCACCAGAGTAAATAACCTCCAGTCCACAGATGCTATAAAATCTTACTAGCAATAAATAGTAGCATTTTACTAGTAGTAAAATGGTAGAGGTATTTGTAGTAAAAACTAGTAAGAAATACTACTAGCAGTCATGAGTTTTGAATATTTATTACTCATGGTTTGGTTTGGTTTGGTGCCGGGGACTGTATTAGCTGTGTTTTAAATATAACTTATTTAGGTCTAAGGATGTGACTCAGAGGTAGAACACTGCCTAGCATGCGTAAGGCCCTAGGTTCCATCCTCAGTAACACACACACCCACTACATTTATATTTATATATCTATATATAATCTTATTTAATGTGTTTAATATATAATATACAATTATAACTTAATTATAAGTCCATAGGATTTTTTTTTACAATGCTGGGGATTGAACCAAGGATCTTATGCTATCACTGAACTATACTTCTGGCCCTGGTTTATTAAATAATGGCGGTGTCTAACACTTGCCTTGGTAAAATTCCTGACAATTTCACAAATGGTTCTCTGGAGGCAGCTAGGCCAGTTCTTTTTTTTTTTTTTTTTTTTTTTTTTTTTTTTGTGGTACCGGGAATTGAACGCAGGGGCGTTCTACCTCCGCGCTACGCCCCCGGCCCTATTTTTTATACTTTATTTTGAAACCGGGTCTCACAAAGTTGCGGAGGGCCTCACTAGGTAGAGAGAGAAAGAGAGACAGGGAGAGAGAGAGAGAGAGAGAGAGAGAGAGGTGAGGCTGGCCGCAAACCCGGATCCTCCGGTCTCTGCCTCCCAAAGTACTGGGATTACAAGCGTGCGCCACCACGCCTGGCTTTGGGTCAGTTCTAAAACACCACTGGTCCCCCTGGTTGGGAAGCCCATTTAAGACCCATCTAAATTCCCTACAGACCTTGTGAACAAGAGACAGGAAGAGGAAACAAAGATGCCTGAGGGCCAGGGTTCTGAGGCAGGAAAAGAAACCCCTATTTACGCTGTGCCCCCGCCCCATTATCTAACCACTCCTGAAGCTTTGGCTAAACACCCATATGCTACCACATTTCTTCTTTAAGACATTAATGCTGGGCGTGGTGGTGCACACTTGTAATCCCAGTACTTGGGAGGCTGAGACAGGAGGATTGCAGGTTTGAGGCCAGCCTCAGCTACTTGGTGAGGTCCTCCCCAATTTAGTGAGACCCTGTTTCAAAAATAAAGAATAAAAAATAGGGCTGGGGGTGTAGCTTGGAGGTAGAATGCCCCTGGGTTCAATCCCCAGTACCTCAAAAAAAAAAAAAAAAAGACATTAACAAATTCTCCTTGCAGGAGATCCAAATGCTACAGGAAGTGTAGAATGAAGTTGGTTCCAGCTGCTCTCTCCAGCCCAGACCACTTCCCTGGACTCCACCCATCCATCAACTGCCTGGTCCAGCTGGTCCAAGGACCTTAGACACAACATCCTGAACCCCCAAACGCCTCCTCCTTCCTCCCCATCTCCGGAGGACCCCTGCCCCCCACCCTTTTATTTTTTATTTTATTATTTTGTGGTACTGGGGGTTGGAACTCAGGGGCCTTCTACCTCTAAGCTATACCCCCAGCCCTATTTTTTTAATTTTTTATTTTGAAACAAGGTCTTGCTAGGTTGCTGAGAGTCTCACTAAGTTGCTGAGGCTGACTTTGAACCTGCGATCCTCCTGTCTCAGCCTCCCAAGTACTGGGATTACAGGTGTGCGCCACTAGCCGGCTTCCACCCACCCTTTTATTCCAACCATCATTGCTCCTTCCCCCTCCCCCTCTCCCTTCTAGCTCCTCACCTACACCAGGCAATTCCGCAGGAGAAATAACTCCTAAAGGCATACTCCCCTCTCGGGTCTCAGAGGCCCCATCTGGAATTTCACACCTGCACTGAAGTTTCCAGCAGGGTCTCCCCTCTCCACTTTAGTCCCTCCCCCACAGCTATCGGAACTAAAACCCAATCTCATCACCACAACTCCCGACTCATCTCAGCTCTCAGAATCAAGATCATGTGTGCGCATGTGTGCGTACGTGTGCGCGGTGCTGGGAATGGAACGTAGGGCCTCATGCATGCTAAGGAAGCGCTCTACCCCTGAGCTACACCTCAGCCCAGATCAGAATCACTTTTTACATTAACCTTTTTTTTGGGGGGGGTACTGGGAATTGAACCCAGGGGTATTCTACCTCTGAGCTACAATCTCAACCCTTCTTATTTTTTATTTTTATTTTGAAATACGGTCTTGCTAAATTGCTGGGGGGTTTAATTGCTGAGGCTGGCCTCAAACCTGTGATCACCCTGTCTCAGACTCCCCAGTTCTGGGATTACAGGTGTGTGCCACCACGCCCGGCTGAGAGGTGCTCTTGATAGAGCATCATGCCAAGAGCACAGGCATCAAGCAGAGCTGCGCCAGGCCAGAGAGGTTCGCCCTGCCGTCAGTGCTGCATTTTCCCCTTGGAATCTCCTAAGGAAACCCTGCCTGCTCACCCACGCCAGCTCCAACACCCCTCATCCAGAGGTGGCCGCCCCAAGCAGCCACTCGCATCTCTCCCTCCCAACCCCTGGGCTCCATTCTCCCGTGCACAGCATGTGTACCAGGCTGCTGGGTATGAATCTGTGCCCGCCTGCCTTGACATGAGCCTGGGAGGTGGACCTATACCAACTCCCCTCTCTGTGGCCAGAGCCCCGGGCTAAAATGCAGCCTGGTCACATCCCAACTTCCCCTCCCTCGTGGCCTGAAGGCACATACATAAATGCCCCACAATCCAAAAACAGCGTTCTGCTCTAAGCCCCTTCCTCTCCCCAGGAGTCCAAAAGCAGAGGTCACAAAGGAAGGGACGGGTCTCCAGAACATCCCTCAAGGGGACCCCCCATGCGGGTCAGCCCCTCTGACAGCACCCGCCAACACAGCCTGCCTGGAGGACAAGGCCTGCCCCCCCAGGCCTCCCTGACCACACAGGGCCCCTCTGAAGCACAGCATCCCTGTGGCATCCCCCCAGCAATGCTGCCTCTGTACCACCCACCCAAAAGAAAGGGCCCTCCATTTGCCCACATGGTGAATTCAGGATTGCTCAGCATCCTTCCTGAGCCAAAGAGAGCTCAGAGGCCCCCTCCATCCCCCCCCATCCCGCCACCCAGCAGACAGCGGGGAATCGGGGAACACCAGTGGTGGCTTACCCTGCAAAGAACATAGCCAGCTCCCCATGGAGAAGCCCGTGCGGCCAGGCCACTGGGCAGGCAGGCACTGGCCCTGTACCCCCCCCAATCTGATCAATAGTAGACTACGTCAGAAGCATTAGGAGGCGGCCCTGCCCCCGCAGTGCAGCCCCGGAAAAGCTCGGCTTGGCTTCCCCGTCCTGAGCCATTACAAAGTTTAGGATGTGGTTAGGCGAGGGGAGGGGAGCGCAGGAGTTGGCCTTGAAGGGATGCAGCTGACCTTGGCTGCTGGAAAGGGGTGGGGGCAGCCATGGCTGCAGGAAGCCAGGGCCACAGGGTCTGGGTCCTGCCCTGGTTTTGCATCTCAAAATCATGATCCCACTGGGTGTGAGGACCACGCCTGTAATCCCAGTACTTGGGAGGCTGAGACAGGAGGATCACAGATTCAAGACCAGCCTCAGCAGCTTAGTGAGACCTTGTCTCAAAACAAAAAATAAAAAGGGCTGGGGATGTAGCTCGGAGTTCAATCCCCAGTACAAAAAAAAAAAAAAAAAAAAAAAAATCCCACCAGAGAGGCCGGTAAAGAAGCCTGGGTATGAAAGCAAAGGCCATCAACCTCCAGGGGCTGGGGGGTGCCTGCAGCGCCGTGGGCCCTTGAGGCTGGCTCCAAGTCTGTAGCACCCATGGGTGCAGGTGCACCCAGCTCAGTGAGCCAGAGCTGAAAGGCTCTGGGAGCAGCCCTGTGTGCGCCCTCTGGGGCGACAGAGTGGTCCTGCCCTCCTGGCCCCACTCCCTGTCTGGGGGGAATTCTCACACATTGGACCTCCTGGGTCCCCAGCATGAGGCAAGACCACAGGAACCCTTGGGGACAGTTGTGACCTACCCCCTCCTACTGGGGCTTTGAGCCAAGCATGGAGAGCTGAGACTGGACTCGGTTTCCCCAGCAGCCCACCCCAGGGGAGGGGGACAGCAGGCGCCAGTGGTCCACGCCAGCTGTACACCTGCCAGGTGAGTCTCGGCTCCAGCCCTGCCGCTCTCTGGCCTGTCACTCTGGGCAACTCAGCAGGGTGGTCCGGGCCTCTGGCATCTCATCTTTTTAATTTCTATTGTGCTGGGGACTGAACCCAGGGCCTCGCACATGCTAGGCAAGCGCTGTACCGCTAAGCCACACCCCCAGCCCTCATTTTTTTTAATATATTTTTGAGATGGGGTCTCTCTGTATTGTCCAGGCTGGCCTTGAACTCCTGAGTTCAGGTGATCCTCCTGCCTCAGCCTCTCTAGTAGCTGCGGCTGCAGGTGGGTTGTTTCATGTCAGAAATGGAGAGAAGAGCAGCTACCTCACGGGTTGTTCATGAGGAAGAAATGTAGTGAGACACCCGTTGCAGAGCATGCTTGTGACAAGTTGGGTGTCACACGCTGTCCCCTCACACAGCTGGGAAGGACATCTCTGGGGTGAGACCATAGCTCGAGGGATGGGACAGTCCTTCAAGGATCCCCTCCTTGCTCTGTTGGAGGGAAAAGGGCAGGAGGAGCATGACAGTGGCTGTGGCTGGCCCCCTTGGCTCAGCAGTCCCAGGCATCCTTGTGCAGGTTCCTGCAGCCCAGCCCTTTTCTTTCTTTCTTTCTTTCTTTCTTTCTTTCTTTCTTTCTTTCTTTCTTTCTTTCTTTCTCTCTCTCTCTCTCTCTCTCTCTCTCTCTCTCTCTCTTTCTTTCTTTCTTTCTTTCTTTTTTTAAATTGTTGTTGGTACTGGGGATTGAACCCAGGGGCATTCTACCTCTGAGCTATACCCCCCAGCTCTTTAGAAAATTTTTAAAAATTTGAAACAGGGTCTTGCTAAATTGCTGAGGGTCTCACTAAGTTGCTGAGGCTGGCCTCCTCCTGTCTCCACTTCCCAAGTACTGGGATTATAGATGTGTGCCACTGTACCCAGTTCCAGTCCTTCCTCTTTTTTATTTATTTATTTTTTGGTTTTGTTGTTATACTGGGGATTGAGCCCAGGGGCATTTCACCTCTGAGCTACACCCCTAGCCCTATTTTATTTTTAATTTGAAACAGGGTCTTGCTAGGTTGATGAGAGTCATATCACTACTTGCTGAGGCTGTCCTTGAACCTGCAATCCTCCTGTTTCAGCCTCCCAAGTACTAGTACAGGTGTGTACCACCACTTTGTCTGTCCCTTCTTTTTTTTTTTTTTTTTTGCGGTACTGAGGATTGAACCCAGGGGTATTCTATCTCCGAGCTACACCCCCAGCCCTATTTTATTTTTTATTTTGAAACAGGGTCTCACTAAGTTGCAGAGGGCCTCACTAAGTAGCTGAGGCTGGTTGCACCTGTGATCCTCCTGTCTCAGTCTCCCAAGTACTGAGATTACAAGTGTGCACCACCACGCCCGGCTTGTCCATCCCTTCTGGATGGCGCCAGGAGGGACACCTCACCTCCAGTCTGGTCTTCGCCTACCTAAGGTTTAGAACCGGACCCAGGGAAGGACTGCACCTGCTATCCACAGCCTGTGTGGTTCCTTCCTTCCCATTACTCGGGGCAGCAGTGGACCCTGCTGACCACAGCAGGCTGATCCTGACCAAGAAAGGGCTGCACCCATCACTGCCTGGGCCATCTCCTGCCTCAGGCCCATGATGAACTGCAAATGCCCAGATGTTTGCACCTGTGTCCCTCTCCCCCAGGCAGGGCTTTCCCTGAACCCCCCTCAAGAGCAGCCTCCAGGAGCCCCTGGCATACCACACTGCTGTACCCAGGCCCCTACCCACAGGTGGGGCCCAGACCACCCTCCAGCCGGCCTGCTCTGACCACCTCTCCCTCCACCCCGGGCTACCTCCTGCGAGAGACCCCCTTGAGCACCCCCAGGCCCTGCTGCTCCCTGCGTGTCAAGCTCTGGGGACTGGCACAGGCCCTCCCAGCTCCACAGGGTGGGCACCAGGGCAACCATCCAGGCCTCCTCCCAGCCAGACCCTTTGCCCAGAGGCTGAGCTCATGTTTTGGGCAGCAGCCACTGCCCTGATTCCCAGAGCAGATGCCAACTTACATGCCTGCCCTGCCCCCAAGCCACCGCCAGACACATCCGGAGGGGCCCCGGTGCACCCCACACACGGTCCTAGTCTTGGCCGGGGGGTGGGCACCCCAACACTACAGATTGCACATGACCTGTTCCGTGGGTGGGCGAGAGAGCGAGGGACGGTCCTCCCCTGGCACTTCCCCCGCCGCTCCTCCCAGGGCTCCTGTCACTCGGGACCCTGGAGCAGGAACAAAGGCGGCTCTATGGTAGAATCTCCCTTCCCCTCTCCTGGGGCTTGGCTGTCCCCGCCAGCTGTTCCTAGCTCATCACCCCGAGCCCGGGTGTCGGGGTGACCTGCAAAGCAGCAGCGGGTGCCAGGGGGAGGCAAGGCACTGCAGGCGCAGGGGTGTGGCTCACGTGGACACCTCTTTTCTCTGGAACAGCCCTGCGGGAAGGGGGGGCCCAGGTGGTCAGACCACCCAGCTATGAAATGAGGAAGCAGTGGCAGGCCAGGCTGCGGCCCATTCCCTCGGGACTATTGTGCAGCCGTTCAAAATGACGTTCGCCACCGCAGTGGACAGTGGTACAGAGAAGCACTGTCCACAGGACACAGCGAAAGGTGGGGTGGGGGATGGGAACCTGGACACAATACATAACTGCTGACAACAAGCGCTTGAGTCAGAAAAGGGACTGGAAGGAAGCAGCGCAGGGAGGCGTGTGACCAGGTTCCGGGTCAGGGCTGGGCGGGGAGCTCACCACGTTCCAATCTTTCTGTTTTGAGACTGTGGATGGGTGAATGAAGAGAAAGCCTGTGTCAAAGTCTATTCTGTAGTTAATTTTTTTTTCAGTATTGGGGATTGAACCCAGGGGCATTCTACCTCCGAGCTACACCCCCAGCCCTGTTTTGTATTCTTTATTTTGAAACAGGGTCTCACTAAGTTGTGGGGACCTTACTAAGTAGCTGAGGCTGGCCGCGAACCTGCGATCCTCCCGTCCCAGCCTCCCAAGTACTGGGATTACAAGTGTGTGCCACCATGCCTGGCTTCTTCCGTAGTTAATTTTTAAAGAGATCAGAGCCAGACACAAAGAAGAACTTCCAGTGAACTGCTGACCTCCAGGCTGGTCACAGAGCAGCCTGTGCTCCCAAGGTCCTTCCAGAAGAAACGCCCCGGCCATTGCAGCCCCCGTCCCCACCCTCCACCTGCGTACCTTCCTTGGAGCTGGTGGTCGCCGCTGCCGCAGAGGCGGAGGTTGACCCACTGGATGTTCTGCCCATGGGGCTAGAATGCTTCCCCCCTCGGCCGGGGGGCTTCAGGCCACTGGGCTTCTGCATGGTGGTGCCACTCAGTGGGTGGACAAGGGTGGGTGCCGGTCACATCCTCTCCGCCATCCTCGCTTACCTGTGGGCAGAGAACAGGAGAGACTACATCAAGTCCATCACCCGTGGTAGAGTGAAACCCTGGGTTCCCTCCCCAGCACCGCAAGAAACACGAGCCCCTTGTGCTCCTGATACTGACACTGCACCTTCAAGGGAGTCCGGCACCTCCTACCCTGTGAGGCAGGGACACCATCACTCCTGTTTTCTAGGCAGGTAAACTGAGGCACAGAGCAGCAGCAGCAGGCACGTGCACAGGTTATGCAGCGTGGTGATGGAGGCCCTGGTCTGCTGGGCTCTGGGGCTGAACACGCTCTCTCTGCAATCAGGAGCAAACTGGCTAGGATTCACAAAAAGGGCTCTCCTGACCCCAGGAGCCTGCTCAGAACCACATGGGCTAGGGCAGCCTCCACCGGGCTGGGCATGGCTCTCAGCGTGTGCGGGAAACCCTGTGGGTCACTGGCAATGGCCTCCCGATGTGAGCTAGACAGAGCAGCACCTGACTCCCTGGTCAGCTCACTGCTCCCCCAAGCTCTCGGGCTCACCATCCTGCACCTGCCTGCTGCCTCCACCCCAGGGTGAGGACGCACACACAGGAGCTTCTGTGTGGGCCGCCTGTCTCCATCCCACTCCAGGCCATGCCCTCTGCCTGCCACTCTAGCATTAGAAGTTTGTACATTTATTTATCTATTTATTTTTAATTAATTTTTTTGTGGTACCGGGCATTGAACCCAAGGGCATTCTACCTCCGAGCTATATCCCCAGTCCTATTTTTTACTCTTTTATTTTGAAACAGGGTCTCACTAAGTTGAGGAAGGCCTCACGAAGCTGCTGAGGTTGGCCTAGAACCTGCAATCCTCCTGTCTCAGCCTCCCAAGTATTGGGATTACCAGTGTGCGCCACAACGCCCAGCACTCTGTGCCTTTATAATGGAGCAGAGAAGGGATGACACACTTAGCTGACAGGGGCACTAGCATTTTATAAAGGGGACCTCCCAGAGGGGCAAAGCCTCCAGGCTCCCAGGCTATCAGTTCTTCAGACCCGATGACAGCAAGGTAGGACTATTTTATGGTCAATGGTAAGGACTGCATGGGAGTTGTTTTTTTTGTTTTGTTTGTTTTTGTACTGGAGATTGAACCCAGGGGCATTCTATTTCTGAGCTAAACCCCAGCTCCTTTTATTTTTTTTAAATTTTGAAACAGGGTGTCACTAAGTTGCTAAGGCTGGCCTTGAACCTGCGATCCTCCTGTCTCAGTCTCCCAAGTACTGGGATTACAGGCATGCACCACCACACCCAGCTCGGGAATTGAAACTTAAGTCGTCTTCATCATCTGTATATACATAACTTCAGTATCATTGAAGGCCTTCAGTTTTTACAGTAGAGAGGGTTGTTTTATTTTTGTCTGTTTTTTGCAGTGCTGGGGATGGAGCACAGGGCCTTGAGCATGCTAGCCAAGGGCTCTACCACTGAGCTACACCCCCAGCCAGGGAAGGACTGTTAATTCCATCTATTTTTGTTTGTTTGTTTGTTTGTTTTGGTGCTGGGGATTGAAACCAGGGACATTTTACTCCCAAGCTACATCCCCCAGCCTTATTTTATTTTTTATTTGGAAACAGGGTCTTGCTAACTTGCTGACAGCCTCACTAAGTTGCTGAGACTGGCTTTGAACCTGTGATCCTCCTGTCTCAGCCTCCCAAGTACCGGGATTACAGGTGTGCATCACCATGGGACTGGAGGGGTAACCGATGGGCTGCCATCCCCTGGCCTCTTCCCCCACTGGCCTGTGCTCACAAGCCCTTCTTGCACCAAATGTTGATGGCTCACCATAGGCCAGGCTCTGTCCTGCCAGCTTCAGGACAGACGCAGCCTCTGTCCTGGGAAGCCCTGTCCAATGGGGAGAGAGGATTCAGAGGAACTTAGATGGAGGTGAAAGCCACATGCCGTTGGGAACACAGGAAACCTGGGCGCCAGGCAGGGAACACCACAGCCCTCGCCCATCCCTGGTCATGGGACGTTCTTCCCCTTCAGAGAACCCTTTTCTCCGTTCTTGATAACTCCTGTGGGCTGACCCCTTTCCCTCCTAGAGTGGACACACGGCCCAAGTTTGGCCATCTCAAGTCCCTATACTTGATAAAACAAGATCACATGACCAGGAAGCATCAGGGCCTGGACTTGCTGGACCCTTTAGAAAGAGGTGTGCTCACCGGGGGTGGTGGCACACACTTGTAATCCCAGTACTTTGGGAGGCAGAGACCGGAGGATCCGGGTTTGCGGCCAGCCTCAGCTCTCTCTCTCTCTCTCTCTCTCTCTCTCTCTACCTAGTGAGGCCCTCCGCAACTTCGTGAGACCCAGTTTCAAAATAAAGTATAATAAGATAGGGCCGGGGGTGTAGCGCGGAGGTAGACCGCCCCTGGGTTCAATCCCCGGTACCGCAAAAAAAAAAAAAGAAGTGTGCTCCTTGCTCTGGGCTTCCTGGGCATGGGCTGGAGGAGGCCAGCAGCTGCAGGAGCCATCTCGCTTCCTCCTGGGAGCACCTGCCAGGGAACCATGCCCACATGAAAAAGCAGAGCTGAGTCCCTGAATCTGGAGGGCCTGGATCCAGCTGAGCCTAAAGTTGGCCACGTGAGCTCTTCACTTCCACCAGCCAACAAATCCCCAGGCGCATAGGAATTGTTCTCACTATTTTTTTTTGGGGGGGGGCTAAACCTATCTGAGGGACACTGTCATAATTAAAAAAAGAGCTGAAGCTAGGCGTGGTAGCACACACCTGTAATCCCAGTTCTTGAGAGGCTGAGACAGGAGGATCACAGGTTTGAGAACAGCTTCAGCAAGTAGTGAGATTCTTATCAACCTAGTGAAACCCTGTTTCAAAATTAAAAATTATAAATAGGACTGGGGGTGTAGCTTGGAGGCAGAATGCCCCTGGGCTCAATCCCCAGTACTGAAAAAAAAAAAAATCTGACTAGTACAGAAGCCAGCCCACAACGCTCATGACAGGAACACGCAGCGTCCTCAGAATGGCTCAGGCCAGCAAGATGAGTCAGCAATGCCATTACCTGCCTGGCACAGCCACGGAACGCCCATCAAATCCAACAGGCCAAGTCCCCTGGGAATTCTGGGGGCCGGGAGTCACTTGGCCAGGCTGGGGTACAAGGCTGTGTCCTCCCCTAAGGAACTGGACTGTGGGCTGTGGGCTCTGTGAGCCTGGTGAGGCTGAGCTGGCATCTCTGAGCCTGTGACGATGGGCTCACTGAACCAGAAGGACCTCTGAGGGTGGCCTCTGGTGACAGTGGTCACTGGGTCTGTCTTCTTCCATGGGGCATCCTCAGTCCTGAGCAGGGTGCCTGGCACATGCTTATGCTAAACAGATCACTGTTGAATGAATGAATGAATGAATGAATGAATGATGCTGGCCCATAGGGGTGAGAGGCGCAGGATGCCTTCCCACCGGCGTCAGCTCATCATCCGACCCACCGCTTTTCAGGCAGCCCGCCTGGCCTCCCCACTAGCCAGCGTGCCCTCTAAGGAGGAACCAGGCATGACGGCAGTGTCCCCAGCCAGCCTTGCTACTGATGACCCTATATGTCCTCTCCAGTTGCCTAATAGTTCCCCACCTCCCGGTCCCTGCCTGCCCTATTCTCCACCTACTTCACTTGTTGAATACCTAAGCCAGATGCCACCTCTTCCAGGAAGTCCCTCAGGCCCTTGGCCCACAAAGACCTCAGGATGCCACGCTGAGCCACAGAGGGCAGAACACCATTCTCATCTATCTGTATCTTGGGAGCCCACGGGCAGCGTCGGTGGGGCTGGGCCCGAGGTTCTCTCGTCTGTGAGAACCCAGCCCCGGCATGGTGCCTGGCCAGAGCCCATGATCCAGAAACCCCACTGGAGGGCACAGCTGTGGTGAGGGGGAAGAAAAAGGCTTCTGAAGCCACAAATCCCCAGGGACATGATGGCCCCCAGGGGAGGCTCCCCCAGGTGTCCTCCTGTGAACCTACTGTAAGCCAGGCCTCCCACGAGTGTGGCCTCTTCATCTTCGCAGTCCCCTGGTCAGGGAGTGACCATCGAGTGAACGCCCAAAGCTCAGAAAAGTTCAGGGACTCACTCAAAGTCACTGCGGAGTGGCCGTGCTGGAGGGAGACCCGGGTGGCCCTTCACCGCAGAGTCTACCCAGCCCTGGAATAACATTTGTGAGACCCCTGGCCTCTGGGGACAGCGACAAAGGAGCGGAGGGGAGGAGGATCAAGGCGGCATTCAGTCCGTGCAGGGAGGAGTCAGGACAGCAGCCCCCGCCCCCACGAGTACAGGGAAGGGACAAGGGCGAGAATGGTGACAGGAAGAGGGAAGGAGACCAGCTGCCTCTCTGACTCAGCCATGCCCCGGGGACACAGGAAGAGGGGGACCTCAGGAAGAGCTAGGACGAGGTGATAAACTTGCCCCTGGCCACACGGGCCGATGGCAGAGGTGGCGAGGGAGGAGGGCTAAGTCTCATGCAGCCCAAGGTCCAAACCCAGCCCTGCCCCGAGAGGCCATGGATCCTGGCTCTGCGAGTTTTACCACCTGTAAAAATGGAGTACAAGTATGCCTTATGGGGGTGCTGGTAGCTGAGTCAGAGAGCACACCCCAGGAGCATCCTGGGGTGCAGGGCACCGGGCACAGCTCAGGGAGGGCACCGTCACAACTCTCTGGCTTCATATGATCATCCGGAGGTCCCATGCACACGTGCGTCCTCCAGGGACTTGGGCCCAGCCGGGCAGGCGAGGGCAGGCAGCCCTCAGACCGACAGGCCCCCTTTGTGCCACCTCAATTGCCATTTACTGCAGACAAACCGGGATTCCATTTCAGCCAAGGGGGAGGGGCCGCAGCCTTGGAGGGGTGAGGCCCAAGGATGCTCTGCCAATGGGCGGCCCCTTCGGACGGGGAAGGTGCCAACTAGGGCAGTGGAAAGCCCGTCTCTGGGGAGCAGCATGGCCCCAAGTCTGAGGGAGGCAGAATCAGGAAGAGGGTACCCCACCAGACTCGCAGGCTGAGGCCCCCCATATGGCTCACTTGCTGGGTGCTCCCGCCAGGAGACAGGCACCTTGGCAGGGACACTGCTGCTGGCCAAGGATGGGGTGGGCCCAGGCTTCACCAAGACGCACTTTCCAGGGCCGCCTCCCATTCTCCAGTCATCAGGGGTCCCAGCAGACAAGGTGCCTGTGCCCTCGGCACCCAGAGGTGGACTCTGTGCACCCCTGCCCGCTCACAGCAAACCCTAAGGCACAGGCCTCGATGGAGCCACAGAGGGACAAGGCTTTGTAATGGAGCACAGGGCCGGGGGCACCCGAAGGGAAGAGGGTCTGGGGGCTAGCAGGGGAAGCCGGAGGAGGTACGGACCACGCTCTGCCAAGTCAACCAAGCGGCTGAAGATTCAGATGGCTAAAATGGAAGATGGGCAGCTGGATACTGGGGTAGGGGCGGGGAGTCCAGGGGGCCTCGTGGCTGTGCCCAGAGCATCAAACTGAGGGGATAAGGAGCTAGGAGCTAGGGAGGGACTTCAAACAAGGAGTCTGACACAATCAGATGTGCACATCAGCAAAACTACTCTTGGAGCCAGGCAAGGTGGTGCACACCTGTAATCCCAGCAACTGGGGAGGCTGAGGCAGGAGGATCACAAGTTCAAGGCCACGCTGGGCAACTTAGCGAGAACCTGTCTCAAAATAGAAAAGGCCAGGCGTGGTGGCGCATGCCTATAATCCCAATACTTGGAAGGCTGAGACAGGAAGATTGAAGGTTTGAGGCCAGCCTCACCAATTTAGCAAGACCCTGTTTCAAAAATAAAAAACAAAACAGGGCTGGAGATGTAGCTTGGAGGTAGAACACCCCTGGGTTTAATCCTCAGTACCACACACACACACACACACACACACACACACACACACAATAAATAAATAAATAAAAACTAAAAAGCAGAAGGGCTAAGGATGTGGCTCAGTGATAAAGCCTGAATTGGGACAGAGGCAGGGCCAGAGAGGACAGAAAGGGGGCTCTAGTGGCAAACAGTGTTGGGGGGAGGGTTACAGGTGGTGCCCAGGGTTATAGTAGGTAGAAAACACCAGAAAGGATCCAGGTAAAGGTAGGGCTGGAAGAGAGAGCTTTTTTTTGGGAACAGGCCCGCTGTGAGGTGGCTTAGAGGTGACACCGAGGGGAGGGGGCCGGGAGGCAGCATGATGGGGTAGCCCTGAGGGGAGTCACTGGGGTGACAGAGGGGCACAGGCCAGTATGGAAGGAGAGGGGCCAGAGGGGAAGAAGGACCACAGGGCACCAAACACCTACCAACAGGTGGGTGGGATGGGATGGGCCCCTGAAGAAGACGCTGAGAGGGGTGGGCAGGAACAGGACTGGCCATCGCAGGGGCTGCTGGGCTGGACAACCCAAGAGCTGCTGGGCCTCCTCAGGAGTCCGGGAAAGGGAATCCATGGCACCCGATCAGAGCAGCAGAGTCCAGGGTGTGGGCCGGCCAGGTGTGGGACAGGCCTCGGAGCAGCCGGCTGCTGGGTGCAGGGTGGGCACTTTAATGGGGCTGGGCTGCGGACATGAGGGTGCACTGACGACCTGGCTGGTCCCAGCAGGTCCCTGTCCCAGGACAGCACCGCAGCACTTCATGAGATAGCAGGAAAGTGGGGTTTTGGGGGTGGGAGGTGGACTGGGGAGAGGGTTAACAGGGGCTCCATTTTTAAGTTTTGTTTCTTAGCCCTGTGGAGTATACATGGGTATTCATTATATCCTATCTATTCCTTTTTTTTTTGAGTGCCTAAAATGTTTCATAATCTTTGAGTGTGGGGGTTCACTGGGGATTGAACCCCGGGGTGTTCTACCTCTGAGCTACATTCCCAGCCCTTTGTATTTAATTTTGAAACAGGGTCTTGCTGAGTTACAACACACTGACCTTGAACCTGGTTCATAATCATTGTGTGTGGGAAGTATGGGGGGGTTTACTGGGGATTGAACCCAGAGGTGGTCTACCTCTGAGTTACACCCCTAGCCCTATGTTATTATTTATTTTGAAACAGAGTTTCGTCTCAGCCTCCCAAGTACTTGGATTATAGGTGTGTGCCAGCCATATCACTTTTATGTAAAAAATAAAGATAGACATGAGGAAGGAGGAGGAAATCGCCCCCTCCTACCCCTTGTACAGGAGGAGGGGGCAAGCCCCAAACACAGAGGACCCCACAGGTGCTGACCGCCAGGCCAAGACTCCCCAAACCAATGAAGCTCTTTTTTTTTTTTTTTTTTTTTTTTTTT
>PVJS01029055.1:0-25055 GCA_004027185.1 Glis glis
CAGTACTTTGGGAGGCAGAGACCGGAGGATCCGGGTTCGCGGCCAGCCTCAGCTCTCTCGCTCTCTCGCTCTCTCTCTCTCCCTGTCTCTCTCTCTCCTCTCTCCTTAGTGAGGCCCTCCGCAACTTCGTGACACCCGGTTTCAAAATAAAGTATAAAAAAAAAATAGGGCCGGGGGCGTAGCGCGGAGGTAGAACGCCCCTGCGTTCAATCCCCGGTACCGCCAAAAAAAAAAAAAAAAAAAAACAATGATAATTCAAAGCAAGCTAAGTTAGTAATCCCCCAACTAGGTGAGAGAAAACTAGAGGAATGTATACTAAACTCTGGTTCCTCGGAGAAGCGGGTGGAGAAGGTTGCAAATTAAAGTCACGAGAGTAATTGAAAACAGTGGCCAAATGCTTAAAATCATAAGAGAAGGACATGTCTAGAATTTGGATAACTATGATTATATTCAATAATAGCTTATCATTCCAAACAAATGTTCTCACTGTGCAGTGAAAGATTTTCAGATGAGACGGCCAACTGCTGTCCAAAGCATCATGGATTAAGAGGGGCCCGAGGAGAGTGGACAGTCAGCAATAAGCAGCAGTGGGCACACAGAACTTATGTTCTCCAGCAGAAGACACGACATCCTAACAACTTCAGAATGGCACAATTTATGTAACTGGCAGACAAAATAGAAGATGAATTATTAAAGAGAAAAGGAAGTTGTAATTATTAGAAGCCAAAATGGGTTCTTAAAGAAATCATATCAGGCTAACTCTAGGTCTTCTGTTCAGAGTTTTAAAAGTACTATCTCTGAAACATGACTGGTTTTGCATTTAGTTATTTGAAAAGCATTTAAATAGTCAACACCTCAGAAATATAAGAAAGGCTTGGGGATCCTTAGTCTGAGAAAGTGATGGTTCAGGGGAGATATTCTTTTTAGGTTCCTCACCTATCTTTGTTGGTCTTTTTTTCTGAAGGTGTTTCAATGAGTCATAATTCTGATACCAAATCAAAATTTCCTGAAGTCTTTCAGAAAATAAAACCAAGTACCAAAATAAGTATTTTATAGGGTACCATGAGTATTCATATACTCAAACAACATGGACTCTGAGTTGAAGAATGGAGAAAAAAATCCTTCTAGGATATGGTAGAAGAGAACAGCAGACTATTGCACAAGACTACTCCTTCAAACTGTCACCTATCAGGGTGATAAGATCTAGTTAAAAGACAAGTGTGGGAGGCTGGGCTATAGCTCAGTGGTAGAGTGGTCTGCCTAGCATGCGTGAGGCCATGGGATTGATACCCAGTATCACCAAAAAAAAAAAGTGTTGCTTTCTTGGTCTACTTTTGATTTAGTCCATTCTCAGCCATGACGATGTAGAAGATCATTTATTTATTTATTTTCTTTCTTTTGGTACTAAGGATTGAACCCAGGGGCATTTTACCCTCCAAACTTCATACACAGACCTTTTTACTTTTTATTTCAAAACAGAATATTGCTGGTTTTGAGGGTCTCTTTAAATTGCTGAGGCTGGCCTCAAACATGTTATCCTCCTGTCTCAGCTTCCCAAGTACTGGGATTAATGGCACTTGCCACCGTGCCCAGCTTAGAGGTTCACTTTTAACAAAAGTTAAAATAATTATCTCAAAAATAACCAATTTTCATTTTTATAAGTAAGTATAAGAATGTTTTTATTTTACTGTTACTGGTAATTCTTTCTGAATCTTTTCTCTTTATTTCATAGATTCATTTAAACAATAGTATGTGGCTAGCACGTAGCTGAATGATGTACCATATAAAGATAAAGATGAACACAGGCATGGTGGTATTTGTCTGAAGTCCCAGCTATTTGAGAGGCTGAGGCAAAAGGATCACAAGTTCGAGGCCAATCTGGGAACCATGGCAAGACTGTCTTAAAATAAAATAAAGGGCTGAGAGTATAGCTCATTGGTAGCGCACTTGCCTAGCATGCACAGAGGCCCTGGGTTCAATCCCCAGTATAGCAAAAAGAAAAAATTAAAGAGAAGAAGAAAAATAAGAAAGATGCAGATTATATATACTAGCCTGTCAGAGTATAATTGAAGATGGTGACTTGTAAAGTAACACTAATATTCAAGTGTAATAGGAGACATTTAGAGATATGCACAGGGTACCATGGTAACAAAGAGGAAGGTCCTAAAGTTTGTATGAAATAATAGAAGTGTTAGGAGCTTTCCAGGGAGGATCCTCCAAGGAAAAAGAAATAAAAAAAAAGCATATTGATAGGGGGAGCCTGGTTCCTTCTGAGGATGGTAAATGTTTAGCAAAGATGAAGCACACAGGAAAAAGAATGATACGAGATGGGGAGGGATAGAAATAATCACTTCATTGAAAGACTTGCCAGGCATGGTGGTGCATGGTGTAATCCCAGTAGTCTGGAGTCTGAGAGAGGAGGATTGCAGGTTCGAGGCAAGCCTCATCAACTTAGTGAGGCCCTCAGCAACTTAGCAAGACCCTATTTCAAAATAGAATAAAATAGTGCCTGGGGTATAGCTCAGAGGTAGAATACCCCTGGGTTCAATCCCCAGTACGGGAGGGAGGGAGGGAAGGAGGGAGGGGGGAAGGGAGGTGGGGAAAGCTAATGCAGTGGGAAGTGGGGGATTATAGAGGGCATGAAGAAACACTGTAGGGTGGTATCTTGATTGTGGTGATAGTTTCATAGATTTATTCATATGACAAAATTAAAGGCTTCATATGCCATTTATTGCATGTCCCTAATACTTCAATGAAGCTACTATTTTTTAAAGGCCTAATGCTGTTCTAAGAATTGACATTTATGTGAAGGTTATGGGAAGTAACAAGGAAGTTAGGACTTCCATGAAGGATGTTTAATGGCATTTCATTCTCCATTTCACATCGTTATAAGATTCTCTGTATTATCAAACTAAAGAAGTAATCAACCAATTGCTATTTTCTGTGCTCCTATTACATACAAAGGACCAATTGTATCTCTATAAACAGAACACATCCTTGTCAGTAAGTGTCATAGGTCTTCTTTGTTTCAATTCACTTTTAAAACCAAACTTCAAAATCCCAAGGTACATCTGACATCACAAGTAAAAGAGGAAAGACAAGTGAGAGCCAGTGAGGAATACTACAAATATTTATAGAGGAGAAATTACACAAGGAGCTACTGCAAACTATATAGCAAGGTAATGCAATAGGAAAATAAACGATACTAATGGACAGTTCTAAAAGATGTATGTAATGGATACATATGTAATGACTACCTCAATTTCATTAATAACCAGGAAATATAAAGGCACAAAAAAGAAAAATATTAAGTATTGGTGACAGTTCACAAAGAAAAAAGCTCAATTGTATAGTTCATAAAAGTATAAATTCACAAATTTCCTGGAAGGGCATTCATTGGTAACTACCAAGATTTTAAAACATGCCTTTTGGCCAGGTGTGGTGGTGCACATCTATAATCCTTAAACTTGGGAGGCTGAGACAGGAGGATTACAGGTTTGAGGCCAGACTCAGCAACTCTGTGAGGCCCTCAGCATTGTAGTGAGACCCTGTTTCAAAATAAAAAATAAAGTAGGGCTGGGGGTGTAGCTCAGAGGTAGAACACCCACACTAAACACTAAACATACACACAAAAATGCCTTCTGACTTAGCATTTCAAATTCTGGAACTATTTTCTACAGAAAATAGTTAATAACAAAAGGTAACCTTTATAAAGAACTTATGAATGCAAGAGAATTTATTCATATTTACTATGCCAATTTATTTAATATGCAGAACAATGCAATGCAGGTAGGCATTATTATTGTCCCAATGGTAGAAGAATAATAGTCCTCCAAAGATGTCCACATCTCAATTTCCAAAACTTTTGAAAATGTTACCTTATGTGGCAAAAAGGGCTTTGCAGATATCATTAAGACCATAGAGATGGGGAGGTCATCCTAAACTACCTAGGTAGGACCAATGTCATCACAGACTCTTTAAGAGGGCAGCGAGAGGGTCAGATAATAAATTGTGAGAACAAAGCAGGAGTAAGCATGAAACTAGACCTTGGTCCAAGGAACAAAGGCAGCCTGAAGATGCTGGGAAGGCCAGGAAAGAAATTCTCCCCCTAGAACCCTCAACAGGAATGTAGCTCTGTAAACCCAGTCTAGACTCCTGATCTCCATGCAGAGTTGTAAGATAGTAAACTTCTGTTGCTTTAAGCCACTAAATGAGTGGTGATTTGTTACCACAGCAACAGGAACCTAAGAGACTCCCAATTCATAAGTAAGAAAACTAAGGTATAGAAAAATGAATAACCATCCAACATCATATAGCTAGTGAGAGGTACAGCTAGGATTTAAAGCTAGACCAGTATCATAATTATGACACACTACCTTTGAATACATACATGCAGATACATGTAGGATTACTTTTTATAAAACCAGAGGAAGGCAAATAACCACCCTTCATTAGGAGAATAATTGAAAGGAAAAGTCACAATACAGATTATGAAATATTACACAAATGTTTAAAAAACAGAGCATGAAAAAATCTTCAAAATAAATGGCAAAAATAATCTCACAAAACTATTTTTTAAATTGTTCAAATGAACATGAACACAGTGGTAAATACAAAGAAACAAAAATCCAACTGTTAAGAATGACAATTTGTGTGAAATGAAGTGGGATAGTTGGAAATGGGACATTCATAGTGCATTCAATATTTTTATGTTATTTGAATATTTTGCAACAAGGATATTATGGCATATTTTGACACAGGGCATATTTTAATGCAGAAAGATATGCATAAACTTCCTCCATTTCTTCATTAAAAAAATAATAAAAGGAGACGTCTATTGCACAAAGTTTAAAAGGCCTGCCCTACAGTGACACCAAATGGTAGCAGATCAAAATACAGTACACAAATAGGACATTTGTTAGATTCAGTCTTCCTATGAATGCTTGAGCCTTTGAAGAACAGGCAGCTGAACAGAAATAATATGGAGACAAATACTCACAATCCTAGAATTTTTAATCAAAGGAAGTCTAGTCCACCAAGCTTCAAATGCAAATTTTTAGGCCTCTTTCCAAACTTCAGGTAATCTTCTGAACCCACTGAATAATTACATAAATCATTTCTCACACATTTAAACCATGCCACTGTGAACACAGTGATCTTACCTAATGGGTTATTGATCAAAGAAACCCTGCAAATATAAAAACTGCCATCATGCAACTGCAGTCAGGTTCTACTGCATGGAAGACAACCTTTGATAAGTAGGCAATATTTGGGGTCGGGGGATGGATGAGAGGTGTTGGGGCTTAAGTGGGAAGTTAAAAACCCAAGAAGAGATACAGGCAACTGATCCAATTAGTGACAGTTTCTAGGAATTTTTTTTAATTTCTTAATCTGTTGGTGAAAAACTAAGTTGAATAAAATGGGAGACTACTGCATCCCAAATATAAGCACATGAGTCAATATTCAGTATCCTCTGCCAGAAACAGTATGCAAATTATCTTAATCATTGCAAGCCATATCAAAAGACACAGAGATCAACCACCTACCAGTGTACCCCTCTAAAATATCATTTTGCCAAAACCCTTAGTCTCTTAGCATTGAGTGACAGCTTGTCTGAATTTTTTTCTATGTTATTTTTCATATACCATCTCCTAGAAAATATATGACATATAAAAATGTGATCAGCTACAAAAACAAGTCAATAATATCATTAAGATCTAAAGCACTGAATTCCCATCACTCACTGGATTTCAATTCTATGTTTCAAAAATATGTGGAAGATAGGATTTCAATCGTTGCTAACTACATAAAAATGGTAAACGTTTGAGGGTATGGACACACTCACGTGACTTCATCATTACACAATGTGTATATGTATCAAAACATCACACTGTACTCAATAAGCATGAATAATTCTTATTTGTCAATTAAAAATAAATCTTAAATTTTTAAAAATTAAAAAATTAACCTTAAGAGTTTGGGACTGGGAATGTAGCTCAGAGATAGAGCGCATAGATAGCATGCAGGAGGCCCTGGGTTCAATCCCAGCACCACCAAAAAAGAAAAGCAAGCAAACAAACAAAAATGTTAAAAACAAAGGTACATCACTACCACTACTACACCACACAGGGACATGGTCATCTCTAGAACACCCTGAGGGCTGTCCTGAGCAAATGGGTCCATGTCTAGTCATAAGGACCATAAAGAGAATTAATTAAGGCACCTTAAGACTCTGAATTACCAGAAATATCAGATGAACAACTAAATCCTTAGTACCATGCCAGTAGGCATTGTCCACTACACATACAGTTAGGACTCAATTAAAAAAGAAGATATCAGCATTTAAGAATTTTGCTTCCATTTTTAAGGAAGAAATAAATGTGAATAAGAAACTCTATCTTATGGGAAACCTGGAGAAAACAGACAAATGGTTTAGTGATTCAAAGAAAGCTTCAAGGACATACAATTTAATGATAATTGACATAATACTTCAAATAAGCACAGATAGTATACTTGATCTTAGTCAAAAGATTAAGAAGCTATTACCCATAATATTTCTAATAGTAAATTGGTATAATATACTCTACAGGACAAAGAGCCTTGAAAAGTTGTAAGTAATATATGATAAAGATAAAATATTTCTAATTTGCATATTATTTCTGATACATTTTAATTGGACTTTGACACTAGTTACTAACACTTGGGATGTGTTACTTTCTATCAGAGAGGAAAATTAATGAAAATAAACACCAATGTTCTGATAGAGCTGCATCTCATATACATATATATATATACGATGCATATATATATGATGCATATATATGTGATGCATATATATGATGCATATATATATATGATGCATATATATATGATGCATATATATGATGCATATATATAACAAAATATATATTTCTGTGGAGAATTAAAGTTAGTTAAATAATGCAAACAACCTCAGTGAATTTATCCATCAATTCAAGCCTAAGTGTGTATATAAAGAGAACACAGTTTCTAAGAAATTTGTAATTCAGATGACTCTAGTTAATGAATTTACATAATTGTACAAGAGAAAAAAGTCAATCCCACTGGCCAGTAAAATAACTGTCAACTTTTAACTACTTTGTTAATGGAAAAATGCTAGAAATCACAGTATAAGTCTATAAAAACTAAAGATAAAACAGCGAAGGGTAAGTTTACCTACAGTAAGAAACAAATGAAAATGAAGCTTTGGCCCTTTGGGGAGGTGTGGGGTGGAGCTGAGGCTAGACCCAACCCTTGATCAGTTATTTGTTGTGACTCTTATTTTGCAGGTAGAAATGTTTAGTACTTTAAAATCTAGGTTAAATAAAAAAGTTAATGTGTTTTATACACAAGAAAAAGTCTTATAGAAATCTACAGTTTACCATAACTTGATTGCCCATCTTTGATACAAGCATAATTTTAAAAGTTTGGTACTTTAAAACTGAAACTTAATATGGGAATCTTACAGAAACATACATAGTAATTATACTCAATTTCAAAACAACCAAACTATCAAATTACTGATATAACGTTGATAAACTGAAAATGCATCACTCTTTAACAAATTAGCAAAATTAAAATTGAGCTGCTTTTTTCTTTTGCAGTACTAGGGATTGAACCCAGGGGCATTCTACCTCCAAGCTACACTCCCAGCTCTATTTTTTATTCTTTATTTTGAAACAGGGTCTCACTAAGTTGCAGAGGGCCTCACTAAGTAGCTGAGGTTGGCCACAAACCTGCGATTCTCATGTCTCATCCTCCCAAGTACCAGGATTACAAGCGTGCACCACCACGCCCGGCTAAAATTGAGCTTTTAACCAAGAAAGGAGAAGAGAAAATTTCAGTCATTAGTCACTGTTTAACATGCTTTGCCCGGTATATTTTTGGTTACTTGTGATTGACTATTTGGAGCTTTAAGTATAAAGCTTCCCATGGGGGAAGGACAGTAAAGGTAAGGAATTTGGTAAGTAGAGGGAGCCAGACTAGGAATGGTGCAAAGATTATGTTATAGTTATCTTTCCCCTCAATTTTCATTCTTTCTTCTCCACCAAAACATACCTTTTAGGATGTCAGTATCACACAAACCAAAACTTAACACAATGTATTCAATAATATTTATTATCACACAAACCAAAACTTAACACAATGTATTCAATAATATTTATACTCAGGCTGGACGTGGTGGCGCACGCTTGTAATCCCAGTTCTCTCGCTCTCTCTCTCTCCCTGTCTCATTCTCTCTCTCTCTCTCTCTCTCTCTCTCTCTCTCTCTCTCTCTCCTTAGTGAGGCCCTCCGCAACTTCGTGAGACCCGGTTTCAAAATAAAGTATAAAAGATAGGGCTGGGGGTGTAGCGCAGAGGTAGAACGCCCCTGGGTTCAACCCCCGGTACCGCAAAAAAAAAACCAAAAAAAAAAAAATATAATAATATTTATACTCATCAAATGACTAAAGAATCTATAACTTATACTCATCAAATGACTAAATATTATACATAGGAAATATTTTCAATAGCACTATTCTTTACATATTAAATTCCTTTTACAATCAGATATAACCTGACAGGAAAGGTGTAAATTCCAGGTCAAATCAGAGTTAAGGTGCCCTGAAATGGAAATGGTCCGTTTCTGCCTTAAAATAAAAAATATAACCTCAAGCACTAGTTTTATCAAATATTTTTAACTTTCTGACCCCTACGAGTACACTGTTTATAAACCATAGCTCTTTGGTTGTGAATTCTAGATTTTCAAAAGAGGACATAACCTGACTATTTTAAGTACATTTAAAATATGAGCAAATATGAGCCTGGTCTCTGTGAATGACTAGAACACAGGAGTAAATTTAAATGTTTCCTATGAGACATGCAACATAAAAAGTTACTTACTAATAGACATTTTCAAATCATCTTGCATGTGTTTCAGATTTAATGTACATAGGATATTTTAAAATTGCAATCTCACATATTATTTTAATTCAGGAGCCACAATATATAGAGAAAAATCAACACGATAGTCTGTGGTTATAAATTTATTAAAAGTTTTCCCTTATTCACCTATTCTCATATGGAAGACATGGCAAGTAGAAGATCAAACAAAGATCAAGAGAAAGACAAAGTGATCCCAGGTACTCGGGAGGCTGAGGCAGGAGGATCGCAAGTTTGAAGGCTGCCTCAGCAACTCAGCAAGACCCTGTCTCAAAATAAAAAATTAAAAAGAGCTGAGGAGGTAGCTCATTGGGTAGTGGGTAGAGCACCCCTGTGTTCAAACTCCAGTGCCCCAAGGGAAAAAAAGGAAAGAGAAAAATAACCAGGTAATGTAAAATGAAACAAATAAGGAAATACAGGGAAAGTGTGGAGAGGAGAATAACCTGGAAAACTGATATAAAAATTGAAAAGAGGTTTTTTTAAGATATTGAATTAAGAAGTTTTATAATAAAAATTATAAGACTGTGAAAATGAATAAAAAACCTGTACCTTTTCTTTTGTGTTCTATTTTCAGATCTTTGAACTTTATGGGTAGTGGAGTTGAGTAGTACTGATTTAAGAGGATAAGGAAGGAGTTTAAGAGCAAATGCCTACAATATATCTAATATAGAGAGCAGATCTACCCAATAAGCTAGCCAACCCGAATCTTCAAGATCATATCAAATACAATTCCACCCTGGCCCTGAAATTTGGTAATGTAACTGAAGATGAACTAGAAAATATAAATAATCTTCAAAAAATCACTACTTTAAAGTATCATTATGATGAATAGTGTATCCAATCTAAAAGTGACCATTTAATGGTAGGATAAAAAAACAAGGAGAAGAAAGTTTGATAAAAATCTTAGTTTCAAGTTGCAATATAGTTAATATATACTGTTGGCAAGACTTTTCACCTCTTTGGACTCCAACTTCCATAAAATAAAAGGTTGGAACAAGATCATTATCAAGGTGCCTCAAAGATTTTTTTAAATGAATTCATTTTTCACCGTCATTGCTGAGAGATTATATTTCTAATTTCAGAGTGAAAACCATGAGATGAACTCCAGTGAGTGATTAAAATAAGAAGCTGCAATGTACTCTTACAATACATTGAAATGCATAGCTTTAGAATAAATCACAAATATATCTTCAAGAAGTACAGCTTTCATTTTACATTTTGACATTACATAGAGACCACACAAAAAAAAAAAATATATATATATACTTTTTGAAAAGTCCCTTGAATTTCATTTAAGGACCAAGGTTCAATATATTATTTTAAATCAAGATAATTTCTCATTAAACGCCTCAAGTTGAAAAAAAAAAGAAAGAAAAGCCAGATGAACATTAGATGCATGCAGGTAATAGTGAGGAGAAGCTTTACATTCTCTTCCTCCAGTTTTGCACAGTATAAAAACCCTCTGGAAAGAGAGTTAACACTGACAGTACTTACCACAACAGCAAACTGCTCAGGTTCACATAAGTTGTTAAAGTCGCTCTTGAACTGAGACAATGAACTTAATTGATCTTGATCAGGAAGATGTTTTAATAAGTTCTAAAAATTAAAACCAAAAGAAAGTATCTTCACTAAATGTACTTCCAGATTTTTAGAAAAATTAATAAACCATAGAAAGAAAAACAGTTGAAGTTAATCTTTAGTTTTCTTTCTAGATAACCCCCTTACACTAGGCCTGCACCAACATTCCCTGCATCTTGAAAACAGTTCATTTTCTTTTCTCCAACCCAGAGTTATTAGATATTCAAATCAAGCACTCCTGAATGTTTATTTGATTAGCTTATAATTGAGAAAGAAGAACTCAACATATACCAAAGGACCAGCTTTCTCACCTGGATAAATGTGGTCCATTACATTTCAGCTTTAGGGGATTAAATGTTAGAAATTTCAGGCAAAGCCAAACAGATTTTAACATTTCACTCAGGGGAATAAAAGAAACCATCATATTGCTATTAAAAGGCAAGGGAAAGAATAGAAATCAAGGGGATTTTAATGAGAGCGCTTGCAAGAATTAACCAGTAGTATTATGTTTTAATAATAAAAAAGTGAAGATAGTTCTAAAACAAAGTAACTTTTCTGACATGAAAGAAAAATTAATAGGCATTGAAGATAAAGAAAGATGCAGATAAAAAGCATATAATAAAGAGCTGGACTAGGTGTCACAAGCATGCCTGTAATCCCAGCACTTGGAAGGCTGAGACAGGAGGATTCCAAATCTGAGGCCAGCCTCAGCAATGTAGTGAGAACCCCAGCAATGTAGCAAGACCCAGTTACAAAATAAAAAAAATAAGGGCTGGGGGTGTAGCTCAGAGGTAATATGCCCCTAGTACCAATTCCCAGTGTCACTAAAAAACAAAACCAAACAGAAGCATATACAGAGATCCTCTAGTAACTTAAGTGTCCAAGTGACCATGGCTCAAAAGGCCTTTTGCCCCTATCATCTATCTAGAAACTACATTTTCCTTGGCTGTTCTTGTCCATGCAAAGCTTTTCCAAGCCACACACTTAAACAAGAGAAAGATCAGGGGAATGCATGTAATTATGCTTTCCCGACAATTTAAATGATTAAACAATCCCTTGGAAAATGTCTACATAGTCCTCTGCATCAAAATATAATCAACTGTAACAATGTTATAGCTAGTTAATGTAATGATATTAAAATTAGAGGGAAGAAAAGAGTGGTTGGTGCTCACAATCCAAATTACAATGTCAGTAAATTCTGTACAAGCCCAAAATCAAATACAAATTATAATTAATGCTACCACATGCTATACTACTTATTGGCAGAAAAAATCTCCAAAGGTGTTATTAGTTAAAAGTAGTGTTAGAGACTATTAGGCATCAAAAATAATTAGATCAAAAAACATGTTGCTGACTCACTGTGTACCTTTGGACAAAAACTTGGTTGACTGGCCAAAAACAAAACAAAACATGGCAATTTAAGATCACCTCTAGAAAATGTATTCATAATACTAGCAAATTGAACAAAATAAGGGCATAGGATTTTCCTGCATAAATAGAAATTTCTCTTAGTGGGATTGCCTGAGACCAAAAGACATGCATATTTACTTTTTCTTTTTACCATTCTAATTTTCAAAGTTACATATTACATTAGTCCTCTGAATTTCTTTAGCATCCCTTTAGATGACCATCAAATCTCCATGAACAATTTCCATTGATATTTAAATTTTAATCTTGCATCAGAGTTTTATTCCTTTTTCACTTTATCATTCTTGCATTCTGGTGTGAAACCCTATTACTATTTGTATGTGTACAGACCCAAACTTGATTTGTTTTCTCCTTACTAAATTTCCCACACCCTTTACAAATCTTAATCTTCTGTGCAACGAAATTCTACAAGTTGTACAAACACACCCAGTTTTCCCCTCACATCTCAGTTTATTACAGCCAGATCCACTGCCTGGCACTATATTTTTCATACAATCCCACAACCCTTTTCTATACCCATGCCTATACACCCTTTAAGTAACCTTGCCTCCACACACACAACACACAGAGTACACCCCCATATTCTCTGATTCTAATACAATCTTAATAAAGCTATACCTATTTCTATTATAATTATATATGCAAATGCCTTTTCTCTTGGCAAAATATAAATTCCAAAGTGAGGTCTTTTTCTGATAGAGCCTAATACAATGCCCTGAACATGGTGGTTACAATGAAATGCATGCAAAAGGAATTAATCATAATCTGATGGACCCAAGTGTTTTATTTTTATGCATTTATTTCAAATGCCTAAAGAATGACATGCAAAAATGGCAAGAGAACTGGCATATTACTGACCTCCTAGTACATATATATAAATACCAGATACGCAAAATTTCAATCAGGACAGTGAGCAAACCCAACGAAAATGGTGATTATTACAAAGTGATGCTAATTCCACCCACTATGCAAACTAGGCAGCACTTCATGTTAAACTTGAAAAAATTTTAAGTTAAAAATAAGAGTACAAATAACCAGAAATTCATATTTTTAGTGAGCATATGAAAACCTTATATATGTCCAAATTTTGTTTTAGGCTTCAAGCTCATACAACTAGCTTTCTATTTACTGAGTGTAATAGGCACAATAAGGACACCCTCCTCCCTCCACCATGCCCATTTGAGTCCTCAGAACCTATAAAAATATTAGGTGACATTGCAAAGGGAAATAAGGTTAGAGTTAGAGATGAGATTAAGATTGCTATCAGCTGACCTTGTATTAGGATGATTATCCCAGATTGTCTGGGTAGGTCCAAAGTCATTAGAGAAGTCCTTATAAGTAGAAGTTGGAGACAAAGCAATAGAGAGGGAGAGGCAACCATGAAAGAAAGAACAGAAGGGGGCGAGATTGCTGGCAGGGAAGACAATTGAATGGACCCAGGAGCTAAGGAACACAGGCAGTCATGAGAAGCTGGAAGAGACAAAGACAGAGATTCTTTCCTAGAGCCCACATAAAGGAACACAGGCCTCCCAGTGCCCTGACCCCAGCACAGTGAGACCAAAGCCACACTTCTATACCACGGAAATGAAAGGTAATAAATTTGTATTACTTTAAGCTATGAAGTTTGTGATGAAATGTTATAGCAGCAATAGAAAACTATACATTAAGAAATTATGTGAAACTGAATCTGCATAGGACAGAAACTTAAAAATGCAAATGACTTTTTTTCTATCTCTAGACAACAAAAGCCACATGATCATGTTCGTGTAATCAAGTTAAAAGCTACTTTGTAAATATTTAACATTCTCATTACAAGAAATACAAACATGTATTAAGTAGAAAAATTTTCTTTAAGGAACTTGGCACATGCTCCCAGCAAGAAGCCACTGACACAATCAACAATAATAAAGACAAATAAAATAAAAAGCTGCTGGAGGGAAAAAAAAGTGCTTAAAGAAGAGTTGTTAAATTAGGAGTTCATGAGTCTGAGACACACAGCATAAATAAAAAAGGAGTTTATTACCAAACTTAAAAGACAAGAGAGACAAAACTTAGAACAACTTCTAAATGTATCATTTATTGATGGGTCAAAATGTCTAAAATAATTTTAGTTGCTTGTTGACACTAACATATAAGCATTGGCTTTTTATTGCTAAAAATCCATTTTTGCAAGCATGCCTTTCTCAGAACAAAGGTAAAATGAAGATAATCATTTGTGTTTTGATGCTCCAACTTTAAATTCTATCAAGATACACATGGAAACTGATCTCTATGTGGAATTTAGTAAGTAACTTTGGTACTACATTAGCATTCATTTAAAAGTTGCTATGGGTAAAAAAAAAATTTTTTTAATTATCTAGCCTTCTGAATGATTCAGAGTACTATGCAGACAACCCCTAGTACTAGTAGGAGCAGCAATGGGTTAGGAAGGGTTGTTAGTGAACGTGACTAAATGAAAATCTCCTCAATCTACTATTCCAAATAATAATGCAACTTTTTAAGCCTAAGAAAAAAACATTCTATGAAGGCTGTAAAACAAATTTAAATTAACATACAACCAGTGTTAACTATACCAAAAACAAAAACATGTATGCAAAATTAAACAATTTGCTTTTCAGAAACAGTCGTTTAAAATAACTGAAATGTAATCATTTTGATAGCATTACATTAAGTTTACAGTCAAAAGAAGATGTAGAGTTTTATCTACTGGCAATGCAGAAGTTATGCAAAAACTAATTATGCAGCAATGATTTTCCAGTTGAACGATTTGGGTTAAGAATTTTGCTTCACTTACAGATTTCTATTTAATGAGAAGTTTGCAAAGAAATATTGGAATTTAAGCTCTGCCTGTTTGTTTACCTGAATCATAGACTCTGCCAACTGTGATTCATCCACTTCCAATATCATCATTTTGATTTCCTCATATGGCACCCGAAAAGAGCTCAGGAAGATTGCTGAGAGAGACAGAGGAAAAAAGGACCATAATGAATCAGGTGATGAAGGAATTTGAGATGTAGTTTTATTTCCAAATCCAAAATAAATTCATAAAATGAGAGAATTTATTCTTTTAGTAGAGTTATTCTTACTCAAAGGGTAAACTTTCATTAGCACATTTATGCTCTTTTCCATTTGTAGAACTAGTGTTTAAACAACAGTCCTGTACTATTATGCAGGTGCCAAGGGTGATATTTAAATGCTTACTTCTTTGTCCACCAGAGGAATGGTGCCAATTTTCATGGGATATAAAACAACAAAAATGTGTTAGATACACTCTAAACCATTATATTGTAATTAAAAGAATGATTAAACCCTAGTATATATATATATATATATATATATATATATGTATTATTTGTTTAAACATATGTGTTATTGGCTTGGATAGTATCTTCCAGACCTACTAAATATTTAAACAAAATCATTTTAAGAGAATTGCTAAGTATAACACTTCTACAACTAATAGCACTTTACTATTCAGAAATATTATAGACAATATGCTAGAGAAATAGCTTTTGCATATGACTAAGTCAAAATATTAGTTTAGAAAATAAAATTTTCATGAAAAAATGCCCCAATAGTTTAGATAATATATTACTAAGAATTCTAAACATTATTTACATTTTTCTTTATACTTAGATATCTAGTCTTAAGATGATCTTCTCAAGAGTTTTGAGGTATGTAAAGATATTTCACAGCATTAGATGTAATGCTTTTGCTAGTTACCCCCTTATTCTACTACTATGCTTCCATGTTCAAAAGGGTGGCATTTTTTGACTACACGCAACAGTGGCTACCAACAAGACCCCCCCTTTTTTTTCAACTGAACTATGTTATCTGGTCTACAGGTAATTGTATATAAATAAACTATGTTTCATAAGACTCAACAAACATGATCTGCTTCTTTCTTGGGTTGTGTTTCTTATTCTTGAGACAGCACGTATCTCCTACAGTTAAACAACAAAGATACCCTCTGCGTTCTCATTACAGCTTCATTCATGTATTTTTGAACATAAGTCATAAATATGAGATAACTGTGCTAGAAAATATGGATGACTATAATCCTTAGTATCCCAAGAACAAAAGGGAATAAAGGATCTTAAAGATCTCATAATAGATACTTATGGAATTAAAAAGGACAGCTCTTCAGTAGAGTTATCTAGCTAGCAAAAAATATAACTATGACTTAAAAGGTATAATAAATAATTAACACAGAGGAAATAAAATCTAAATATTCACATGATGTACAAAACAACTTACATATTATGGTTAAATATAAACACTAACAAAAAGAAGAAAAATTTAACATGACAAATTAGCTAATCTCTGATTGTAGAAGAACTTCTTAAGCATAAAAATCAATGGAAACTATATGAAGATTTATATCAGACAACATAAGAGAAATATATTAATATCAAAGCACCAAAAACAAAAGCAAAAAATCTGCCTTAATATTCTTAATATTCATAAGAGAATTATTTTCCTTCAAATATAGATAAGCATCTAAAATAATTAGAATATCATAAGGTCCAAATAGGAAAATGGGAAAAATACATGTAAAACTGTTGGTGGAATTGCAAATTAGTACAGCTGCTATGGAGATAAGTATGGAGGTTCCTTAAAAGACTGGGAATAGAGCCACCATATGACCCCACAATACCTCTCTTGGGGGGTCTTCCCAAAGGAACTGAAGTCAGATGACTAGGAATACATGCATTCTCATGTTTTTTTTTCTATAACGTGCTTTTTAATCAGTAGTATATCTACTTCAACACATAATATAAATCATCAAATCATTTGTAATGATTATCAACAAATTCATTTCCTAAAGCCCACTTAACCAAGATCCTATAGAGTTTAGAGGGTTTCCAAATATTTTAATTTCCAAAGAGTGCTTCAAGTGGATATTCTTGACCTCATATAATGATATATTTTAATGAGTACATATCCTTAAAGTAAACTTCTTGCAATGAAATTTTGGGCCAAAACATGAGCACATTTTATAATGTAATACATTTTTTTCCTGCATTGCATTCTCATGTTTATAGCAGCACAATTCACAATAGCCAAACTATGGACCCAACCTAGGTGCCTGTCAACAAATGAATGGATTAGAAATTTATGGTGTACATATACACAATACAAATCCAGTGCACCATAAAAAAGAACACAATCATGTCATTTGCAGGAAAATGGATGAAACTCGAGAATATTATGCTAAGGGAGATCAGCCAGTCACAGAAAGTGAAGAGTCATATGTTTTCACTCATATGTGGAAGCTAAAGAGAAACTAGGAAACAGAGAACTTCAGATCAATGATGGGAGACACTAGTAGAATAGTGGAAGGGGATTTGGGGAGGGAAGTGGAGAAGAAAAGGGGGAGATGTGATGATGGAAACAGTTCAAATAATCCTTTGTGTTCATATACAGAGTTATCTATGTTGATGTACACATTATCTACAGGGAGAGGGAAGAGCTGGGGAGGGGCCACAGGAAACATACAAGGAGTGCTGTGTGCATGTTTGTTTCTATCACTCGGGACCTCACTATGATGTATATTTACAATGCACCAATAAGAAAAAAAGAGTACAAAATAAGTGGCAAATTAATGTACTATGTTAAGTTTCAGGAACAAGAAAATTGGGATGGCGAATTATGGCATATCTGGATCATAAACTTAGTGAGATTAATGTGAAGCCTTAAAATTGATGCCCTCTGAGAAACAACAAATTCTATTCAAGAAACACAGTTTACATTTATAATTTTAAACAGAAATGGTTAGAACATTAAAAGGAAAAATTGAAGGGATAGAGAATTACTCTGTGCCATAATATAGGAATTCGGAAAATATACTTTCAGATTTCAGGTAGTAAGGCAAAATAGAGACATTCCAGAAATATCTAAAAGAATGTTTTTAATCTTATAAAACATTTTTGAGATGTCCTAAAAGGAATGAAAAGCAATAAACCTGGGAGGAATAATTACTTCCAGAACTAAAAGAAATGACTGAAATGTTGAGCAGGGGGGAAATAAGGCCTCATTAAAAAGAAATGATTTGAAGAAGACAAAAGTAGAATTTTTAGAAAATATATATACATATGTATATATGCACATACACACATACATATATATACTAAAATTGAAAACTCAACACATATATGGATTAGACATCCAGTGAAGAGAAAATTGGTAATATGAAAGACATAAGCATGGTCATCCAAAGTGCACCGCAAACAGGCCAAGAGATGGAAAAATACTAGAGCAAGAAAAACAGAAAATGAGTCAGGATACCTTATAAAGCACAAAAGGAGGTCCAAAAATAAATTACAAAGAAAATAAAAAGTATATTTAAGGACTTTTTGTGTGTGTGTGGTACTGGGGATTGAACCCAGGGGTGTTCTGCCTCCAAGCTACACCCCCAAGCCCTATTTTTTATTCTTTATTTTTGAAACAGGGTCTTGCTAAGTTGCGGAGGGCCTCACTAAGTAGCTGAGGCTGACTGCGAATCTGTAATCCTCCTGTCTCAGCCTCCTAAATACAGGGATTACAAGTGTGGGCCCTATGCCTGGCTTTAAGGACATCATGTTAACTGAAATAAGCCAAAAAACAGAAAGACAAATATCGCATATTCTCTCTTATATGTGGCTACTTTAAAAAAATAAAACAACTGTACACCACTGTACTGATCTGAAAGTACAGTAGTGATTACTAGAGTCTGGGAGGGTGTCAGGAAGGGATGGGGGTGGGCGCACCACAGTGGAAGAAGAGTGGTTGGTCAATGCACTATATGTATGTATGGAAACATCACAGTGAATCCCATCAATATGTACAATTAGTGTGTCATTTAAAAAGTAAACATTAAAAAGAAGCATATTTACAAAGTAAATGCTAAAAATTTTTCAGAATTAAAGACACCAGTCAGCAGATCAAGGAGGTACAGCAAATCCCAAATATGATAAATTAAAAAGAAAACTAGAATCTTGTTAAACACAAAAGATTGGTGAGGTTGTAAAATAGAAACATTCAAGCATTTTAGGGTAAGACTAAAGTGGTACAGATACACAACAGTTCACACTTCAAGAAGGGGTTGACAGGCAGCCATACATTCTCTGTCACAACTACCAACTCAGCCATAGTAGCACAAAAGCAGCCACAGACAATCAATAAACAAATGCCCTCACAATGTTCCAATAAACTTGTTTATAAAACAGCAATGGAGGAGATTTAGCATGAAGGTCATCCAAATGTCAACCAAACACTGAATGAATAGTGTGACATTCAAAGAATATAATCCTACACTGCAATGAAAATGAACATCCTATAGCTGAATAAATTAATATGGTTTGATTTTATTCACTTAAAATTCAAAATGAGTCAAAATCAAACATATTGTTTAAAACATGTACATGGTTGGTAATAACTACAAAAAAATTAAGTGAATGTTTAATCACAGATTCAAGCAAAGTTACTTCTCACAGAGAGAAAGATAAAATTGAAGGGGTCAGAGTTAAGCCTCTGAAGTAGAGGCAATATTTTCTAGAGCTATGAGTGTTTGGTTTATTATTAAATTGTATCATAAATTTTATAAATCTTTCATGTATAAAATATATATGAAAATATAACAAATAATTTTAAGTGAATAATATTAAAAGAATTTTTTTTTCAAAAAACTGTGATACTATGAGTTAAAGGATTAACTTTACCTAAATGAGGTCTGCCTTTTGCGACATCCTACTGGGTAAGAGTGTCTTTGTTACCTGGACATGTCAGGACAGATCATCTATGCTAACAATAAAATTTATGGTGTGGCCTTTGAGCCACAGAGTATCAGCTCCACCTCAGGGGAAGGGAGCTGGAATCTAAGTCAGTCATGTTGGGGTTCAAACAGGACCAAGTCCCAGAAAAATTCTGAACATGAAGGGAGCTTCCCTAGTTGGCAATGCTCTGAGTATTGTCATACATCATTGCTGGGAGAAGTTAGAAATGCTCACAGCTGCACTGGGAGAGAACTGGAAATTTCATGCTTGGAACACATCTCGACTCAGCCCATGCACCCTTATCCTGACTGATTTTAATCTACCATTTTGCTGAAATAAACCACAACCATAAGTAAAACAGCTTCTGTGCATTCTCTAAGTCCTTTTAATGAATTATCAAGTCTGAAAGTGTTCTTAGAATCCCTGAATTTGCAACTGGTGTCACAAGTGGTATTGGGGACCCAGTAACGTTACAGATTAAAAAAAATTGAATAATATTACTTATACAACGATGGAAGTAAATAACAAGATGAATAAATGTAAACAACATAATACATTAAAAACAGAAAAGAAAAAATATCAGTAGGAAAACTTGCTTTGCAGATTGAGATAGCGTTTTCTTTCACTTTCATTTGTTAACTAGTTTCAAGTATTCTTCTAGAAGTAAAATAGTATACACTATTAAACATACATATTTATAAAGATCAAACTAGGTTTCAATAGTTTACGAATAAATTGTCTTTTTGAAAGCATTAGCCTCAATAACTGTGGGGGGAAATTACAGAAGAGTGGAGGAAATTGACCTAATGCCTAAGAGACAATTCGGAAGATGAGTATAGACTTTATTTTTTAAATACTTAAAAGTTACTGAGAATAACATGAGAGATACTCAGTTAAAGCCTCCAAAAGGCCCATTAAAATGAATCTTTTTACTAAGATACATCTTATCCTTCAAAATGTGATTATATAGATCCCAGTAGAAAGCTTTGGGTTCAGTTAAGGAGTGTAAAGTGTACAGATTTTAGAACCAGTCATGCTTGTTTTCTGTGAGGGAATTTATAAATATTTAAACCTTTACATTAATTTGTAGATTCCAGGGTTTCTCCCTTTAGAGCTCTAATACCCACTCGAAAAAAAAAATTGGTAAAACTCATGAATCTTGTAAAACTCCTGAGATGTCTCTTGATCCTGGAATTCTATCATTAATGATGGGCCTAGAGTCTTTGCCGAAACCTTTAAGAACTCAAAATATAGGAAACCCGAACCACCTTTAAATAAGTAGGCAAATAGATGAGTTACTTTTAAATCCTTTTCTCAGAACTCTGTAGAATTTTTCAGTTAAGAGGAATCTAAGAGAATTATCTAATATAGACCTATCGCTTTTCTCTTCAATAACATTTAGAAGTGAATCTGTCCATTTCAGTATCAGTATTCTACTACTAACCACAGCTTTACTACAGATTGACTCACTCAAAAACATTTGTCACTACCTAAACAAGACTCTTATCAGAATTTAGCATCCCAAGATTCTGAATTTTATAGATGAAAACCAGCTGTGAATCCAACTGTAATTACAGTAAAGATTATATGCTGCTAAAGCTTCATAAAGCTTCAATCAGAACACTTGCTACAAGCTGAGAGGGCAAGAAGAATCCTAAAGTGGATTACATCATAATATGACATGGCATAAAATCTGGAGTTTTTTATTTTATCGTTTAAAACATGTTACTCAATTAAACAAATGGGATCTATATGCTCTACCTAAAGCAAACAACATAAGCAGGCCTTTATGATAATAATGTAATTCTGCAATGTATAAATAGGAAAAGAGATATCCTATACCTAATTGGCTATTTTCAAAATGAGCAACCTTATTCAAGTCCCTTAACTGCAAACCCCACCAGATTCTCCACCTATAATGTGAATGTGAATACCTTCCTGGTGGGGTGGGGTTGTAGTAAAAAGTAGAAGGATGAATACAGAACTAGTATATAAAGCTAATCAGTCGACATTAGCATATGCTATTAACTATGTAGCATATTCTATTTAGCACATGCTATGTAACATATAAATAGTAAATAACCCCATCCAATGAGTTAATAATTGAACCTTAAGATGGGTATTTAAACTTAACCATCATGGCTAATTCTTGCAGAAAATATAGTTTTCAAAAGGGTATTGCTTCAGGAACTACAACAAGGTTATTTAAATTGATGGTTAGCAATTTTTAATGAAGGCCAGGGATATACTTCAAAACAAAATCACCTCTTTTAGATCACACAGTACAGAACTTTTTGACATATTTAATAATGCAGTGCTTTGAATGGAGACATTGTTCTTCCCTGAAATATATGCATCATGTAACAACACCCAAATTTTCAGTGGTCTGATAAGCACCCAACACAAATTTCCTGCCAAGACTACATGTCGATCACACATCGGAGAGGCAGGGCTGTGTTAATTATGATTCTCATTGAATAATGGACACTTTCTGACTGCTTTTCTGGGTGTCCATGGAAAGAGACCACTGGCATTTCTCATATCACCAATCACATGCTTTCACCCAACAATGATATCACCCACACTTACATTTCCAGTGGGCCAAGCACATCACATGGTGATACTTAACTTGAAAGAGGCAGGGACATGAAGCCAACTTGTGCCCAGAAAAAGAAAATTGAATACTGGCCAATATTATTGATGCCTTTCATACTGTTCCATGGGGATCTTAGTAGCCCACATTGTAGAAAAGGGATGACACACTCTCTCTCTCAGAGTGAGTATTGGGTGTGTGGGGGGGGGCATTTCCATACCTTCACAAAAGGAATGTTGAATCTTACTATCTGCACACATTACCTCTAATATAGTTCTCTTTAATCAATTAGCATGGTTCTTTATCCTCTCAATGAAGAATTGTTTTGTTCTAATACTTGCTAAAAGCTCACATGAGGCATGTAATAATTGAGAGGCGGGCTAAAAGCCATGTTGACTCTCTTCACCCCTCTAGGTTCTCCATATTATATCCCTCTTGCACCAACAGAATGCAATATACATAGGTCACATAACCTCAGCTCCAAGCAGAACTATCTTTGATGCATTTAAAATGCAGTTAGAAATGAGTTAGGAGAATAATTATTTCTCACAGTAATTCAGTCAGGAAGACAATTCAACACTATTTAGCTTCTGTAACAGTAATTAAATCTAAAATATTTCCAGTCAGTACTTTTGAGGAAAGGCTTTGAACTGCTCAGATGGGATAATGGAATTCATTTTACTCATCATCCTTATTCCCATTAATATTCTAACCTCCTTCATGGGTGATCAAGTATCACAAATAATAAAGATTCAGAGGTATAAAAGAAGCAATATATTACCAATTTTTTCCAAGATATGATGCCATTACCTGAATTCTTAATCTTTATTTTTATACTTAAAAATGGAACTTGAGGTCTCTTTTCAGTGATGGTAGATAGAATTTCACCCTAAATCCTTATTTGCTAACAATCACAAATCTTTTAAAGAATTTAATCTTATAATTTGCATAAGGGAGAGTTACCTTTGAAATCATGTGAATGATAAAATTAAAATAATATTAAAAAATAGTAACAAAGTAAAAAAAATCTACATGTGTTCTGATAATAGTACTGAGGTATTATACTTACAAAGGTTCTGGGCAATTTTGGAATCTAGAAATTTAAGTTCTTTAATTTTTTTCTTAATAGCTTTCTTCTCTTCTAAATCTTCCTCATCTTTTTTCTCTGTAAAACCAAAGATAGATCTGTTAGTGGCAGCAAAGACAGTCAACTGCAAAAGGAAAGTGAACTTTCATCAAAGAAGCTTTATATATATATATCTTCTAAATCAGTTATAAAAATAATAAAATACATAGCCTAAGAATCAAACTTTCAGATAAACACATGTGACTGACTCTTAAACTAGAAAAGCTACTAAGAGTATTTAAAAGTCTAACAGGAAAAAAAAAACTGACAATTGTTTCTTGGCCTTTTGACTAAGATCAAGTGTAAAACTGATAAACACTATGGAAACCAATGGCATAAGAATAAGAATAATTCATTCATTTGAACAGTGAATAGGACACAAGTACAACAATATACTTACACTTAGGATGGGTTAAGAAGTTAGCCCTAAAAGTGCTAAACAAATTCAAACATACAGTTATCTTATGTTTGATATACCATGTTTATTTAAAAATAAAACTCTTAGGTGGCTCACACCTGTAATCCCTGTATTTGGGAGGCTAACATAGGGGGATTTCAAGTTCAAGGCCAGCCTGGGCAACTTAGTGAAACCTTGTCTCAAAATAAAATATAAAAAAAGCTAGAGAATGTAACTCGATAGTATAAAGCCCCTGGATGCAATCCCAAGTACCACAAAAAAAAAAAAATGCAAATGTAGCTCCTACAAATTGGAAGAGCAAATTGTTTACCATTTTTTTCAAATCTTTGAAAATAATCGAATTTTGATATTCAGCTCACTTTACTTCAGGGTTCTAATAAATTAGCAAATGAAATTTAACTACTATGTGCTTAACAGAAATACACAATAGTCAGGTGTGGTGGAGCACTTCTATAATCCTAGTACTTGGGAGCTGAGCCAGGAGCATTACAGGTTTAAGGCCAGCCTCAGCAACTTAATGAGATCCTCAGCAACTTAGCAAGACCCTGTTTCAAAAGAAAATTGGTGTGGGAGTATAACTCAGAAGTAAAATGTCCCTGGGTTCAATTCCTAGTACAAGAAAGAAAAACAAAGAAAAGAGGAAAGAATACCTTTATATATGGACATAACATTTGAAATGATCCATTCCTCAAGCCTTGTTTTAACCCACCCTGTCTCCCTCCCCCAACCCCTTTCCACTATTCTACCAGTCTCTTTCATTTATCTGAAGTCCCTTTTGTATCCTATTTTCTTTGTATTTTCCACATATGACAGAACATAGGACCCTTGGCTTTCTGAGACTGGTTGATCTCACTCAGCATAATATTCTCTAGTTCCATCCATTCTTCCTGAAAATGATGTAATTTTGTTCTTTAAGGCTGAGTAAAATTCCATGGTGTGTATATACCACATTTCTCTCTGTCTCTCTCTTTTCTCATGGTCCTGGGGTTTGAACCCAAGAACATTCTGCCTCTGAACTACAACCCCAGCCCTGTTTTTTTAACTTTTTTTTTTAAATAGGATCTAGGAGCCGGGCGTGGTGGCGCAAGCTTGTAATCCCAGTACTTTGGGAGGCGGAGACTGGAGGATCCGAGTTCGAGGCCAGCCTCAGCTCTCTCTCTCTCTGTCTCTCTCCCTGTCTCTCTCTCTCTCTCTCTCTCTCTCTCTCTCTCTCTCTCT